>QRFJ01001668.1:0-216444 GCA_006176705.1 Cocos nucifera | reverse complement strand
GGCTGAAGGAAGAGGGAGAAGGAGGGGCGGCACCGATCGAGGGGGAAGGAGGGGCAGCACCGATCGAGGGGGAAGGGGTGGCACCGACAACGGAGAGGAGGAAGAGAGAGAGATCGAGCACGCATGAGAGAAAAGTAGAAAAAATTTAAAAATTTTTAACCTAACCTACAGTAGCTGTTATCAAACCGCTGCCATAGATCTGTGGCAGTGATTTTAGAAAATCTAATCCATGGCAGCGATTATCGAACCACTATCAAAGATCTATGACAGCGGTTCTATAACCGATGTTGTAGATCTATAGCAGTAATTTTTGATAACCACTATCATAGGTTAAAAATAATTTTTTTTTATTTTTTTTAAATATTATATAATTTTAAAATTTAATGTCCATCTTCACCATTCATTATCTAAATAATTATCATTAGAGTATCGTCGCAAAAGGTCGTCTCGATCTGATGGCTTTAGCTTCATCGATTAGAAAAATTTAATTTTGACGATCACGAACGATGATGCGATCATCTGAAAGATGAAGATCTTCGATGGATCTAAAAATCTACAACGATGATCTCAATGATGTTTGTAGCATACTATCCAAATTTTGCTTCAATCGGATAATGTTATCATGGTCAATTTAGTACGGAATGATTTCGATCGTTAAATTAGAAATAAACGATCAAAGGATTAAAGGACGTTCGATTATGAGATAATTTTTTAGTTAAGTAATTTTTATAATTTTAAATATTTTATATGATGATGATAGTAAAATTTAAATCATTTTCATATAAATTATTCACATTAAGCAGATATTGCAAAAGCACGAGCATAACAACTAGTAAAGTTTTAGAATGGTTATCAGTAGACGTATAGTTTTAGATCATTCTTCATCTCACAAGTTAAATTTTATAATCACCATCATAAAAAATAATTAAAGTAGTAGCCAAGATCATTTATAAAAAAAATTATCTCATAATCGAACACCGTTTGGTCCTTTGATCATTCATTTATCATTTAATGATCGAAACTAACCTATACTAAATTAACCAAGATAATGATATCCGATTGAAGTAAAATTTTGACAGTATGCTACAAACATTACTGAAATCATCATTGCAGATTTTTGGATTCATCGAAAGTCTCTATCTATCAGATCATCACATCATTGTTTGTAGTCATCGAAATCAAATTTTTTTTATCGATGAAGCTAGGGCCATCGGATCGAGGCGATCTTTTACGATGATATTCTAATGATAATTATTTAGATAATAAATGATGAAGATGGATATTAAATTTTAAAATTATATAATATTTAAAATATATATATATATGACAGTGGTTATAATTAACCGTTATCGTAAATAAGCTTATAGCAGCGGTTCCTACTAACTGCTGCTTTAAGTCCAACTTATGATAGTGGTTTCACTAACCGCTGCTATAGCTCCAATCTATAGCAGTGGTTACAGTAAACCGCTGCTATAGATTCGACCTTTGAGAGTGGTTTTCGTTAACCACTGCTATATGTCGGACTTATAGTAGCGGTTATAAAAACCACTGCCATAGGTCCGACCTATGATAGCGATTAACGAAAACTACTATCATAGATCATTTTTATAGTAGTGAGAAAAGGAGTTTCTCACGTGGAATAAGAGAGAAATTAATTGGAAGAGGGGGTGGCACCTTTTGGGAAGAGTTTGGGATTGTTAGGATTCTATCTTATAGAATCCAATATCAAAATAAACTCCTTCTTTGACTCGGTCTTCTACTCAATTACCATATGAGAAAGAGAGGGAGAAAGGGGGCATACGTGAAGATCAGGAAGAAAATGATTTTCCATAAAAAATACCAAAAAAATAGGCATGAGGGCGTTGGAACTAAGGTGGCACAAGGAGGAATCCTAGTCTTACTAGGATTCTATCTATGACTTGATCGAAGTGGTTTCTTAAACCAAATTAAACCAAAACCAACTCAATCAAATTAAATTAGGTTCAAACCCAATTAATGGTTCAATTAAATTAGATTTAATTCTGATTTAATTTTTTAATTAAATTAGGAAATTGGGATGACCTAAGTCCTAGTTAGACTAGGACTAGTTTTTTCTTGCACTTGACTTATCCAATAAGTCAATTGGACTTGATCCAATCAAGTTCAAACCAAATCTAATTAAATCATATTTAATAATCTTAGTCCTTTGATTTAATCAAATAAGACTAATTAGCAATCAAATTACTAATCAATCCTCCTACAGTACTTGCACTAGGTTAAACATCAATCGTATTGATCGTTTAATCCTAGAACGATTTTCAATCATTGATCAACCATCCGATCAGATCGTGAGCTCTAATGCGTGTGACCTTATAGGTCTAAACTTAAGCTGATAATATAGAAATAAATTTTTGTACCAATCAAAGTGACCATCTAGCAATGATATCCGACGGTCGGATAGGTCAAATATGTAGAACACCATCCTTAGAACCCATATGGATATAGTTTTCATATAATTAATTTTCTTGACTAAAATGATCGTAGGATACCTCAAAGTTTAACTGTCAACTCTGATCAGATTGTCCATATTGTATTTTAAAATATCAAATCCATTTGATGGATTATCCTAGCCAAGATTTTGCTATATTGAAATATAGTGATACATTCTTCTCCAACTCTTGGAGTGGTCAATTTCATCTTGATCACACATTGACTTCACAAGTACTTGACTGTGTCTAGAAGCCTTCCGTTACTGAGTTAAAAATTTAGTTGGTTTGGTATCAAAGCACAGTAAGTTGCTTGCAAATCACTGAGATGATCTTAGGTCTAAGGGAAACTTATACTTATATCCCATCAGAGACATCCTCTACAGCAAAATACTCTGAAGTTGGTCACGTTCAATGATAATGTATCCATACGTCTCACCTGTATGCCATACTAGTGTCTCCACAGTCCTTGATTAAGATGACAACCAACTTATATGGCATACAACGATCTATGCTCGATAGATGTTGTCGTTCTATTTAACAATCTATCATTTGGTCGTGAACTGATTTAAGAACTAATCAATAAATTCTTTCTTTATCGAAACTAAATAATCCTAAGAACTTCATCACAAAAAATAGAGTTCGTTAGAAGATGAAGACTTGTGATGAAAAATATGCCAAAGTATTTTATTTATCAATGATCAATTATATATACAAAATAGCTCAATCATTAACAAGCTAATGATTGGCTTTTGGAACATAATTTTCAACAACTCTCACTTGTCCTAAAGCCACTCGGCACAGTATCTAATACCCATCTTCGACTTATGATTATCGAACTCCTTGATTGCCAGGACTTTAGTGAAGGGGTCGGCTAGATTCTTCTTTCCATCAATCTTTTAAATATCGACGTCACCACGATCCACAATCTCACAGATCAGATGGAAGCATCATAGAATGTGCTTTGTCCATTGGTGTGCCTTTAGTTCTTTTGCTTGAGCAATGGCGCCAGTGCTATCGCAATAGGAAATGATTGGACCATCAATGGAGGATGCTACTCCAAGCTTGATGATGAACTTCCTCAGCCACACAGCTTTTTTTGTTGCATCTGATGCTGTCATATACTCTACTTCGCAAATAGAGTCTGCCACTATATGTTGTTTGAAATTTTTTCAGTAGATGATTCCATCATTTAGAGTAAAGATATACTCTAACACGCTTCTGCTATCATCATGATCAAATTGAAAGCTGAAGTCTGTAAATCCCGCCAGTTTCAGATCTGATTCACCATAAATCAACTATTGGTCTTTAGTATTTTTTAAATATTTAAGGATGATTTTAACCATCTTCTAGTGATTTTCTCCAGGGTCAGACTGATATCTACTTACTACTCCTAGTGAGTATGCCACGTCTGGTCTTGCACATGTCATTGCATACATGATAAATCCTACTATCGAAGCATATAAAATTCTACTCATATGCTCTCTCTCTCTTCAGGAGTTGTTGGACAATCCTTCTTAGAGAGTGAAATTTCTTGACCTATCGGGAGATAGCCCCTTTTAAAATTTTTCATGCTGAACCTCTTCAGCATAGTTTCTATGTACGTGGACTAGGATACACCAAATATCCTTTTAAATCTATTCCTATAGATCTTCATCTCTAGAATATAGGATGCTTCACCTAAGTCCTTCATTAAGAATTATGATGACAACCAGATTTTTATTTTCTGTAGTACGAAAATGTCATTCTCGATTAAGAGAATGTCATCCACATAAAAAATAAAAAATATCACTACTGGATCATTTGTCCATTTGTAAATGCAGAATTCTTCTTCGTTCTTAACAAAGTCATACGTTTTGATCACTTTATCAAAATGTATGTCCCAACTCTGAGATGCTTGCTTCAATCTATAAATGGATCTCTGAAGCCAGCACACCTTGGACTTATTTATAGATGTGAATCCCTCAGGTTGTATCATATACACCTCTTCGTCGGCTCTCCATTTAGGAAAGCTGTCTTCACATCCAATTATCAGATCTCATAGTCTAGGTGGGCAGCTATTGTAAGCATTATCCGAATGAATTTGAGCATTATCATTGAAGAGAATGTCTCATCATAATCAATATCATTGACGATATCTCTTAGCAACCAGATGAATTTTATAGATCTCCATCTTTCCATCTGTGTCTTTTTTTTCTTTTGAATATCCATTTACATCCAATAGATTTAACCCCTTCAAGTGGATCAACTAATGTCTATACATCGTTGACCTTCATGAAATTCATTTTGAATCTCATGGCTTTTAGCCATTTCTCAGAGTCGGATCTCTGCATAGTATCCATGTAATGATCGAATCCTTATCATTCTCATCGAGTTTGATGGGATCACCATCCTGAACAAAGAACCCATGGTATCTATTCAGTTGGCATAGTACTCCACCAAATCGTCATAATGTTGCAAGTTCGTTAGGCTTTGGATCTGATTTGATCAAATCCAACTCAGGTTTAGCATTCTGTGTCGGACTTTCTACCTATTGAACATCATCAAGTTCAACCTTAGAGGCAACAGTTCCTTCACTAAGAAACTTCTTTTTCAAAAAGGTTATCCTAAGGCTGATGAACACCTTTTGTTCATCAGCATGGTAGAAATAGTATCATTTGATCTCTTTTGAGTATCCTATAAATATGCACTTATCAGACCTAGGTCCAAGTTTATCTATAATTAATCGTTTGATATAAATCAAGCTCCCTCAGATCCTGAGGTATGAAAGTATTGGTTTACGTTTTGTTCGTATCTTATATGGAGTTTTAACCATAAATTTACTTGAAATCCTATTTAAAAGATAGTAAGCCGATTCGAGTGCATATCCCTAGAGGGATTCGACAAGCTGGCAAAATCCATCATTGATCGGATCATGTCTAACAGAGTCCGATTCTTTCTTTCAGATACACCATTATGCTATGGTGTTCCTAGAGATGTTCATTGGGAAAGAATCTCATTCTCTTCTAGATATGTGAGAAACTCATCAGAAAGGTATTTTCCTCCTCGATCCGATCAAAGAATTTTAATACTCTTTCTAGTTTATTTTTCTACTTCACTTTGAAATTATTTGAATATTTCAAAAGAATCCGACTTATGTTTCATCTGATAGACATATCCATATCTGAATAAATTATCTGTAAAAGTGATAAAGTAGACATATCCACCTCTAGTACTTATGCTCATTGGTCCACATATATCAGTATATACTAGACCTAAGAGCTCAGTGGCTCTCTCATCTTTTTCAGTAAAAGGTGATTTGATCATTTTACCAAGAAGATAGGATTCATATGTTGAAATTAAGTGATTCAGAATCACTAAGTTTGAGAAACCCTCTTGAGCCAACCTGCTTATCCTATTCTTATTTATATGACCTAGCCTATAGTGCCATAAGTAGATATCTATCATATTATCTAATCTAGAATGTTAGCCAGTTGAATAGACTACATTAACAGATTATGATAACATATATATACCATTATTTAATAGTCTATAGAAAGCAGTAACATCATTCATAATGATATTATAAACTTTTTTTTTTAATTAAAATTTCATAATTGTTCATGGCCAAAAGGCCTACAGAATAATATTTAAACAGAAACTAAGATAGAAATGACAATCACTAAGAACAATGGTATGAGATTCAAATACAAGTTTCAAAATTTCTAAAGCTAGAATTGGAACTAATTTTTCATCTCTAATATTGAGGAATCTTTCGCCTTTCTTGAATCTTCTACTGACCTATGACCCCCGCAACGAATTGCAAATATGATAAAAACTTTCGGTATCAAATACCCAGTTAGTAATATCATAAATAGAGAAATTATAAGAAGTTATCATATAATACCTTACCCAACAATAGCTTACTTCTTTTTCTGCCTATTCGGATCTAAAGAAGCAATGTACTGAGGACAGATCCTCTTCTAGTGCCTCTGCTTCTTGCAAAAGAAGCATTCAGCTTGACTCTTATCAAGCTTGATTTTTTTGATCTAGCCCTACATAGATGCCCTAGCCTGAACTTGCACCTTCGTAGCTTTCTTCTTCTTGTTCTTCTTTCCTTTTCCAAAGGATCGAGAATGAGAAGATGAACCTCCCACTAAGTTCACTGACTCCTTGTGGAGCCAGTGATCCTTCTCAAAGTTCTGAAGTAATCCATGGTAGTCAACTTTAGGCTTTGACATTCTATAATGTGTAAGGAATGAAAGATAAAACTTAGGCAGCGAGTTCAGTATTGCATCTTTTTCAAGCTGTTTGTGCAAGAAAAAGCCGAGCTTGCTCAAGCACTCTATCAGCTCGATTATGTATAGTACATGATCAGTGACAGAGGCTCTATCCCATATTCTGGCATTGAAGATGGCACAACTAGTCTTGTGCCTCTCCATATCATCGGATGTGCTAAAAAAATTCTCCAACACTTGAAGCATGTCCTTTGGCTGAGCCATCTCAAATCTGCAACTAAACTCGTTGCTCATCACAACCAGTATAATGCAGTGCACCATGGTTCGATCATTGAGCCACTTCTGATAAGTATCTCTGACAGTTCTACATACATTTGCAATTGGCTCCTTAGGTGCATCATCCGTTATCACATGTAGAATGCGTTCATACTCCAGGATAATCTTTAACTTTCGGTACCAGCTATCGTAGTTGAATCCCACCAACTTATCATTATCCAATAATGATCGGATCGATAAAAAAGTGGTCATATCTGCATAAAGAAAAATCATAATCTAATTGTAATTGATTCATTAAATCTAAAGTTTTAGACTTTTAATCAAAAAAATTTTCCACTATTTTATTCAAATTGATAGTCTCTACCTTCAATTCGAGGAATTATCCTAATTTTTTAGTGGGTACTAGAATCCACATAGACTGTACATGAGCCCAACTTTGATTGGCCAATCCATGTGCATCTAAGGATCGGTTCATCATCAATTATTTCTTCAAACAACTTTTAGTAATTAAATTTTGCCCCAACCCCTGATCAGTTGGCTTTGGCCTTCTTAGAAAAGGATCCAGTTAGGTCCAACCATTAACATAATCATACGTGGCCCATCCAACCAATGAATGATCAGGCCCAACTTTGGTTGGTCCACCTGATCATCATTTAGAAAGATATATCCAAGAGATCATATAATGAATGATAATTCCATCAACTGATAAGCACTAGGCCTTTAGGCCTCCAATGATTATCCAACTGATGGACCCATTATCATCTACTTTAATGAGAGGCTATGATCCAGTTATCATATAACTATTTTATTTTAGGAATCTAATAATTTTAGAGAATTTAATTTGAAGATGAGAAAAGATCAAATGAACCAGCTTATCATGATCCTTCTACTAACTTCACCAAGTCAGCTTAAGAAAAACCATTAATAGGCTAGTCTAGGAGCACCTAAATCAGTCAAACTAATTTACCTAGCTGACATGGGTCAGCTCGAATAGTCAAGTAATCTAATCAAAATATAATTTCACTAAGAGGTCAGATAAGTTCGATCAGTGGGAGGATCTGCTAAAGCTTGCCTTAGACATCATCAGAAATGATCAGGTAAGCGGACTGCCAATTAAAGACCATCAGTCTGATTTACCTTAGACATCAACTAGTTTAATTAGTTTTAATTAGATCAACCTAACAGTTCATGCTATACTGAATAGCTAAGAATCAAGTCCATCTTGGGTTTCGTTAAAGATATGGATTTGACCAACTACAACTATTGTAATTGATCTAGAGAATTCTTGATCTAATCTAAGACAATAATTGATTAGATTTAGTTAATTTTTTAATTAAATTTATTCTTTAATCTAACCCTAGGTCTAACCCAATTAATGAACCTAATCTTCACTAATTCTTTTAACCCAATGTGTTATGATTTGTGTCTTAGGATCTTCAATTTTCAATCCTAGATCCTAATCAAACAACTTCTTAATTCTTAATTAAATTTTGGACTGAGGATTGAGGTTTAACTTTTTAAAAATAATTTTTATATTTATAAAATATTTTTATAATATGATTCTACTAACCAAGTTGTAAATTTGATTTATAATCAATATGTAAGTAAGAAGAGCATGAAACTACTTTAGATCTAATCTAAATAAGTTCATGTAATTGAAATAATTTCAACATTAATCAATCATAAGTCAACTTAGATCAAATCTAACATATTTATGATGATTAAAATTATATTAAAATATTTTTAATCAGATCATAAAATTTTTTAGATTTAATCTAAATTTTTATGATCAAAATTTTAGATCAGCACGTACTAGGACAATCTTTTCACTGTAAGGAGTAAACTTTACAGCAGGACAATCTTATAAGATCAGTCTGTGCAATCTAAAATTTTATTTTTAAATTTAAAATTTTTTAAATAAATTATAAATAATATTATATCATATCTAATAAATAATATTAGATCTATATGAATTAGAATAATTTTTGCACTATAAGAGGTAAACCTTACAGCAGGACAACCTTAAAGTAGTTCGTATGATCTAAGATTTTAATTTTAGATTTAAATATTAGATTATTAATTAGATCTAATTCAAAAATAATTCAAGCATGCATCAATAATCATATAATAATTAATCTGGCTCTGATACCAATTGAAGAAACTAGATTTAAGATTTCAAGACTAGATCTTAAATTTTTTTCTAAATCAGCAGTGGAAGACTTAAAATTAATCTAATTAATTCTAAATATCAGATAATTTTAAATCTAACACCATATTATATGATTATTATATGGTATTTAAATTTAAAATCAAAAATAAATAAGAAGGAAAGGTTGATCACATCAACCTAGATCTACACTACATCTCATGCATGTATGAAAAAAATAATAGATCAGATCTATCACCTGAGCGAGTTAGATGTTCTAACTTGCTAATCCAGGCTTGAGGATAAAGTTGCAAGCTGTACATGCATCCAGCCTCTAGGAGTCATCCACACAAGTCCACGATCACGATCAAAAATTCAGATGCTGAAAATCAATACAGTATGCTAGTACTGTGCTGATCTTTCTTCGATGGTTGATCAGATGCCTTCTTTCTTTTAGATTGAACTCTTCCAAAGAGGAGAAGGAGGAGAAGAAGTTTTAGATATGAGATACTCTCAGAAAACTTAAGGAAGAAGGAAGGGAAGAGATGAATACAGCAACCCTAGAAGAAGACCCTCTTCTTCTTCTCTTTGCTCTCACCTAGATACATAGTTTTGTATCTATTGAATCTCAATGCCCAGAGGTTCTCTCTGCCTGATTTTCACACACCTCAAATCTCTCTCAAAGATCTATAACCCATAAAAATTTTAAGCTAAAATTTATTCAAAATATATAAAAAAAGAAGAATCCTTATCTAGATCAAATACTAGATAAGGGAAGGTCAAACAGGGTAAGTCAAAGGGCGCCCAACTCTTGGGCGCCCCCTCCATAATTTTTGGCATGTACCAGCAAGAAAAGGTGCACAAGAAAAGGGGTTTCTCATGTGGAATAAGAGAGAAATTAATTGGGAGAGGGGGTGGCACCTTTTGGGAAGAGTTTGGGTTTGTTAGGATTCTATCTCATAGAATCTAATATCAAAACAAACTCCTTCTTTGACTTGGTCTTCTATCCGATTACCATATGAGAAAGAGAGAGAGAGCGGGGGGGGGCATACATGAAGATTAGAAAGAAAAAAAATTTTCATGAAAAATACCAAAAAAATAGGCATGGGGGTGTTGGGACTAAGGTGGCGCAAGGAGGAATCCTAGTCTTACTAGGATTCTATCTATGACTTGGTCAAAGTAGTTTCTTAAACTAAATTAAACCAAAACCAACTCAAGTAAATTAAATTATATTTTAATTAAATTAATGGTTTAATTAAATTAGATTATATTTAATTCTAATTTAATTTTTTAATCAAATTAAAAAATTGGGTTGATCTAAATCCTAGTTAGACTAGGACTAGTTTTTCCTCGCACTTGACTTATCCAATAAGTCAATTGAACTTGATCCAATTAAGTTCAAACCAAATCTAATTAAATAATATTTAATTAAAATTAATCTTGATTTTTTGATTTAATTAAATTAAATCAATTAGTAATCAAATTGCTAATCAATCCTCCTACAGTACTTGCACTAGGTTAAACATCAATCGTATTAATCGTTTAACCCTAGAATAATTCTCAATCATTGATCAACCATTCGATCAAATCATGAGCTCTAATGTATATGACCTCATAGGTCCAAATCTAAGTCGGTAGTATAGAAATAAATTTATATATCAATTAAAGTGACCATCTAATAATGATATCCGATGGTCGGATAGGTCGAATGTGTAGAACACCATCTTTAGAATCCATGCGGATATAGTTTTCATATAATTCATCTCCATGACCAAAATGCTCATAGAATACCTCAAAGTTCAACTATCAACTCTGATCAGATTGTTCACATTGTATTTTAAAATATCAAATCCATTTGATGGATTATCCTGGTCAAGATTTTGCTATATTGAAATACAGTGATACATTCTTCTCCAACTCTTGGAGTGGTCAATTTCGTCTTGATCACACAATGACTTCATAAGTACTTAACTGTGCTCAGAAGCCTTTCGTTACTGAATTAAAAATTCAGTTAGTTCGGTATCAAAGCATAGTGAGTTGCTTGCAAATCACTAAGGTGTTCTCAAGTCTAAGGGATACTTATACCTATATTCCATCAAAGACATCCTCGATAGCAGAATGCTCTAGAGCTGATCACGTTCAATAATAATATACCCATACATCTCATCTGTATGTCATACTAGTATCTCCATACTCCTTGGTTAAGAGGACAATCAACCTATATGGCATACAGTGATCTATGCTCGATAGATGCTGTCATTCTATTTAACAACCTATCATTTGGTCGTGAACTGATTTAAGGACTAATCGATAAATTCTCTCTTTATCAAAACTAAATAGTCCTAAGGACTTCATCATAAAAAATGGAGTTCTTTAGAAGATGAAGACTTGTGATGAAAAACATGCCAAAGTATTTTATTCATTAATGATCAATTACATATACAAAATAGCTCAACCATTAATAGGCTAACGATTGACTTTGAGACATAATTTTCAATACATGTGCCATTTTCTGTTCGCCTTATTCACCAACACGATGTTCGCCAGTCAATCTAAATACATAGCTTTTCTGATGAAACTAGCTTTGATCAGCTTGTCTAGTTCTTCGGCTATGGTCTTTTGGTTCTCCAAAGCAAAACTTCACTTCTTTGCTTGATTGGACGGTAGGTTGGATCCACCTTTAGGTAGTGGGACATCACCTCTAGATCAATCCCAGGTATGTCCATGGCTGACCAAGCAAAAAGATATGCATTTGCCTACAAAAGAGCGATTAGCTGGCTTTTTGTTACCTGGTTAAGGTAGGAGCCAATCTTCACAATTTGATGAGGATTCTCCTTCCTCAATGAGATCTCTAGGAGCTCCTCAGACAGTCGAGCACGTTCCTTGGCCAGGTCATCCCACACATCCAGCCCTATGGAGAGTTCAGGCTGGATCTTCACTTGATCTTCCATTTGAATTAAGTTTGGCGGTAAAGTATTGATGATAGTTTGGTTGCCTCGAATTCGTCCTACTCCATTTATTATTGAAAATTTGACCATCAGATGGTAGCTGGATACCACGGCTCTCAAGATTCAAAGGTTGGATCATCCGAGGATCATATTGTTGGTTGAGGAAAGCTTTACAATAAGGAAGTCTACATAAATCATCATCTACTGAGGTGGGGTACCCACTGTGATGGGTAGCTTGATTATTCCTTCTGATATTATGAGCTTTCAAAGAAGCTTTGGATCGACGTGTCAAATCTACTTAACTGGTTGGAAGAAAGTCCCATTTGAAAAAGATAGAAAAATATAAAATATTAACCGAGCTTTTATTATCAACAAAAATATGGTATACATTATAATCATCAATATTGATAGTTATAACCATGGCATCATTATGTGGTTATTGTACACCTTCTGCATCTTGCTTGGTGAAGATGAGCAAGCCTGTCCTCAAGCCTTGGCCTTCTCACCATCGCTAATCCAGACGACCCCTTAGTAATCATGTGAATTTTGCCTTGGATGGGTCGCTCTTCTGCCACCATTGGCTCCTCCACCTCCTGTGCTGGTGCCAGCATCGAGTGTTGAGGTGGCGAGGTGGTTGTCGAGCTCTTGCTAGAGATCGGCATGGGAGAGTTCTTCCTAGGATGAAGTGGTTGAGCCTTTCCTCCCGGATGAGCTTTTCAATTGCATCATGGAGAAGGCGATAGTCTTCAATATCATGATCGTGGTCACGATGATAAAAGCAATACCTCATAGAGTTGCAGTGTTCATGGGGAAGCTCGGAGTGGATCTCCATCAAAACTTCTTCTCAAGTTGCGTTCAAAGGCATATAGTTGTGATACCGCCTTGGGAGAAAGTGCTACCGATCTCTTCTTTGAAGACTCGAAGATCGACAGTTCCTGGATGGACCTCCACCCTTCTATTTCTACGGTGGAGATTACGAGCACTAGCAATAAGTCTCCTGCCTTCTTGGGGAGCACTCCTTATTACGTCTTACCATAACAAAATTGGCAGGAACGTCTTCAGCAAAAGCCTCCTCGAGATGGAAATATTTTCTTGCCCGGTCCAGTATTCCAGCATAGTCCTGAGGAAAGAACTTTATTAGCAATCTCTTCAGATCGTTCTTCAGTAATCTACCCATCAAGATGGTCATCATGATTGACTAAATTAGATCACAGACATCTAGGATTACCGCATAAAATGGCTTATATAGTTGCAGATCGACTCTCCCTCTCTCTATCGGATGGTGTTGAGGTAGTCGAACCACTTCTGTTGCTTCCGACTACTGATAAAATGCATAGCCAAAGTCCAGTCCAACTCTTTAAAAAAGTGGATCGAAGCCAGTTTCAAACTAGAATATCATTGCCGAGCTAGTCCCTTGAGGGTAGCGGAGAACGGCCGACAGAGGATGGCATCTGATGTTTCTTAAAAGAGCAGTGATGTCTTGAAGATTTCAACATGGTTGATAGGGTCGGTGGTCCCATCGTAGGTCTCAAACTGAGGCAACTTAAAGTTTGGTAGTAGCAGCTCCTTTATAATCTTCTCATCAAAGGGAGGCTCGCCACTGAACCCATCTTAGGGTCGAGAAGAAGAACCTTTATTAATGTCTTCGACCTACTTGTCAAGCTCTTGAAGCCTTTTCTCTATGATCAGGTCCCGAGCAGTGCAAGCCTCGGATTACTAAGGAGAACAGCATCCGTGTGAGCTCAAGTATGGTGCTCTCAAGCCTTGGAAGTAGGTAAAAAGAGAGCAAAAAGGGAATGAAATCAATCATCAAAAAGCTTCGGTAAATGCTTCAGAAGAGTTGGCTTGAATCCTGTCAGAAGAGCCAGTCTGAGCTACAGAAAAGCTAGCTCGAATTATGAGAGAACTGGCTTGAGCAGAAGTTCAGAAAGTATATCTAGCTGATACGCTGAAAGAGTTAGCTCAATTTGTGTCAGAGCCAGCTCGAGTGGAAACCAAGTTGACTCAAATCCTGAGAGATCCGGTCCGAGCAATAGAACAAAGAGTGGTGATTCGAGCTCTCACAAGAGACATCACCGTCGAGATGACTCGATTACTGACCATGTTGGCTCGAGCTGTGAATAGAACAGAACATAGTTTCTATTCTGGCCTGAGATTGAATTTAATTCTAGAAACTTAGGGCCTTAGTTTGTAAGGTCCTAAGGGGGCTAACCTATGGATTGGACTGGGATTAGTCCAATGGATATATGCATAGAAGACATGGGTGTACATGGACTTGGGGAGTGCATCACATTAGGTTAGCTTAGAGAGTTTTTTAGATTGGATCTTATTTGATCAGATATATATATACTTTGTACTGAGTTTTGTAAACTATGAACGTAATCAATATAAGCCTTTTCTTTCTGAAATCTCTCTTTCTCTCTCGTTCTCTCTCTTTTTCTCTATGCCTTAGGGTTTGTTAGGGTTACAACAAAATGGCCATCCCTTTTTTTGGATTCTTATTGTTGTTTCTGCAAGCATCGAGTAGCAAGGATTATTTTCAATAGATTGATATCAGAGCAACCATTTGGAACAATAATTGATATCAGAGCTCTGATATTAGATCTGGTATAGAAAAGATCAAAGCTTCGTCTGGTGTTGTGGTAAGGTGCTAAATAGATTTTTTTGAACATTGTTTATTCTTTTTTATGTTTGGTTATTAGAATCTGATTGGGATGGCATCAAGTACCATCAAGGCAAACTTTGAAAGTTTGATGGCAAGGATAATTTTAGTATTTGGTAGCAAAGGATGAAAGATCTACTAATGCAAAATAGGATCTATAAGATCTTGACTCGTGAAAGATCGAAAAAAATTTATGTTGAAGAATGGAAGAAACTTGAAGAGATAGCCTTCAGTACGATTCATATGTGCCTTGCTGATGAGATTTTGTCGGAGATTAATATAAAAATCACACCGAAAGAGCTTTGGCAAAAACTAGAGAATATGTATATAGGTAAGAACATGACAAACAAGCTATGGTTAAAAAAGCAGCTGTACAGTTTATAGATACCTGAAGAAGAAGACCTAGTTTTCCATATTCAGAAGTTTAATCAAATTTTCTCGGATGTTATGAGCCTTGATATGAAGATTGATGAGGAGGATAGAGCTTTCTTATTGTGTTCGCTGTCAGCAGCATATGATAGTCTCATTACTACTCTGATGTATGGAAAGAAGACATTAAATTTCAAAGAAGTAGTTGGAGTTCTCAGGTCCAACAAGCAACGAGAAAGGCTAGTTAGAGAAAACCCTAATTCAAAGGTGCTTTCTATAAATGAGAAGCAAGGAAGTCCTAAGAAGAGGACTCGAGACAAATCTAAGGATAGATCAAAGTCTCAAGAAAATAAGAGGACTTGGAAATGCTACAAGTATCATCAACCTAATCATATTAGAAAAAATTGCCCACTTTTAAAGAATAAAAAGGAAAAAAGTGCTTCTAAGGATGGATCGACTGACGAGAGAGGTTCTCTATCATCTAAAAATAGTGAAGAAGATATACTGATAGTATTAGATGAAGTAATAGAGTTAGATAATCACTAGATACTGGATTCAGCGTGTTTCCATCATTACACTGAACATCGGGAGTAGTTCTCATCTTATGCAAGATTCGATGGAGGGAGTGTAAGTCTTGGAGATGATCATCCATATAAAGTTGCTGGTGTTGGTATAGTAAGAGTGGGGATGTATGATGGAGTCATATGGATACTCATCAATGTGAAGCATGTGCCAGAACTAAAGAAGAACTTGATATCCCTAGGTTACTTGGAAGGACAAGGATATGCTTTTAGTTATCAGCCAGGCAGCGGATATTTAAGGATTTCCAAGGATGCATTGGTGGTAATAAAAGAAAGAAGACTATGCAATAACCTATACAGGATGGAGGACTCATTGGTCATAGATAGTGTAGAGGTGTTTATAGCAGCACAGGAGGAGCAGCTAGCCTACAAGCTATGGTACTATCGTATGGATCACATGAGTGACAGGAGGCTCACAAAGTTGAGTAGGAGAGATCTAATTCCAGCAGTTAGAAAGAAAGAAGATGACCTATGTGAGCCATGTATCTATGATAAATAGCATAGAGTTACATTTATTAGTAGTACCAAACAGAATAAAGCTATTTTGGAGCTTGTTCATTCAGACATATGGGGACCGGCACCTATTGCATCTTAAGATGAAGCAAGATATTTTATCATCTTTATAGATGATTTCTCCAGAAAGATATGGATCTATCTGATGAGGAAAAAATTAGATATTTTTGCATGATTTAAAATCTGGAGAGCCAAGATGAAGAAGGAGATAGGACAGCCAGTAAAGTATTTGAGATCTAATAATAGAAGAAAATACGTCAGCCTAACAATCAGGAGATACTATGAGAAAAATAAAATAAAATACCATTACATAGTGAAGATGACCCCTCAGCAAAATAGTATCGTAAAGAGGATGAATCGAACACTGACAGAGAAGACCAGAAGCTTGAGGCTGCATGCATCACTATCCAAATCATTTTAGGATGATGCTCTTATTTATGCATATTTTCTTGTTAACATATCTCCCTATAAAAAAATAAATGGAAGACTTTCAAAGACTATCTGCAGTGAGAAGAAGGTGGAGCTTGGCCACCTAAAGATGTTTGGCTATCCTACATATACTTTGGTAGAAGAAGTCGATAGAAGCAAGTTGGACCCAAAGTCACAGAAGATGATATTCATTGGATTTTCACAAAGTGTGAAGGATTTTTTGTTGTGAAATTTACATTCTTATAGGTGTGTCGTCAGTTAGAATATGATATTTGATGAAAAGAGCATCATCTTGAAGTCAAAAAGTGCAGATGGAGTTGTGAAGACAACATAGGACAGCATGGAAAAGCTCTCGAATATAGATGATTTGCCCTCAACATCAACCTCGGATCGTGTTCAGTTTGAGGTGGAGTTAAGCAGGCATGGTGATACACCTATGGAGGATCAGCATGGAGAGTGATCTATGTTAAAAGAAATGCAGAGGCAGCCATAGGCAGCGGACTTGCAGGATACTATAAGAAAAGCAGTACTGCACAAGCTGAAGCATACTATTCACAAATCAGTGCGATATGGCATTGATGAGACTATTTTCTATGCTCTCATCACTACCAATGAAGATCCAGAGAGTTTTGAAAAGGTCATGGAGAGTTTGGATCAGGAGTCATGGATGCAGACCATGATGGAGGAGATGGAGTCTCTCAAAAAAAATCGGATATGGGAGTTGGTGGATCTACCAGATGATAGCTCGACCCATTAGCTCTAAATGGATTTTCACCAAAAAAAGAGGCACCTTCAAAGCAAGGTGGAGTAAGGTACAAGACTAGACTGGTAGCCAAAGGGTACTTACAGAGAGAAGGGATTGATTACTCAGAAATCTTCTCTCTGATTGTCAAACATATGTCCATCATGATGATGTTGAGCATAGTTGCTACTCATGATTTGGAACTGGAGCAAATGGACGTTAAGATAGCATTTCTCCATGAAAATTTAGAGGAGAACATATGCAAGGAGCAGCCACAAGGCTTCAAAGAGCCTGGGTCAGAGAGAGAGGTCTGTTTACTAAAAAAATTGCTATACGAATTGAAGTAGTTTTCTAGACAGTGGTATAAGTGATTTGACACTTATGTGAGAAGTATTGAACTTTCTGGGTGCAATCATAACCCATGTGTATATGTGAGGTCTCTAGAAGATGGATCTTAGTTATACTTACTCTTATATGTAGATGACATGCTGATAGCATGCAAGAGTAAGGAAGTTATGCATGAGTTGAAAGGAGCTTTGTCTCGGAAGTTTGAGATGAAGGACTTGGGGCTTGCAAAGAAGATTCATAGTATGAAAATCGATAGAGACAAAACCAAGAGACTGCTGCATCTATCTTAGGAAGGGTATATCAAGAAGGTCTTAAAAAAATTTAGAATAAAGGAGGCCAAACTGACTAAGCTACCACTAGCCGGGCATGTCAGAGTCTCTGAGACCATGTCACCATAGACTGAGATGAAAATTCAGAAAATGAAAAAGATTCCATATGCTTCTGATGTGGAAAGTATTATGTACTCCATGGTATATTGTAGACCAGATTTAGCCCATACAGTGAGTCAAGTAAGTAGATTTATGGCTCAGCCTGGAAAGGAGCATTGGAGAGCACTGAAAGGTATATTCAGATACTTGGTAGGTTCAGTTGGGATTGGCATATGCTATGGTCAGTGGAAAGGTGCTAAGAAATATTCTAACATGTCTAACGAAGCTCAAGGGCTAATAGAAAAATTTATGGATGCAGATTTTAGTGAAAATATGGATACTCAATGCTCGACTACAGATTTTGTATTCAGCTTGTATTGAGGTTTAGTCTCATGAAGATCATGAAGATCTTACTTGCAGCCAATTACGATCTTGTCTACTATTGAAATGGAGTACATTAGCATCATGGAGGCAGCAAAGGAGGCTCTGTGGTTGAAGAGCTTGGCGCTGGAGATAGAATTTTCATAGAATCCATTATGACAGCTAGAGTGCTTTATTGCTCACACAGAACTCTATATATCATGCGAGGATCAAGCATATTGATATCAGATACCACAGAATCAGAGAACTAATGGAGGATGGTGAAGTGGAGCTGGTGAAGATTAATACCAAGAAAAATTCAGCTGATATGCTCACAAAAATACTTTCATGAAATGGCTTTTATAATTGCATGGTATTGATGGGGTTGATAGATAGAGTTGAGTTCACAAGGACTTGGAAGCACCACGGTGAAGATTGTGAGCTTAGGTATGGTGCTCTCAAGCCTTGAAAGTAGATGAAAAGAGAGCAAGAAGTGAATGAAATCAACCATCGAAAAACTTTGGCAAATGCTTTAGAAAAGCTGGCTTGGATCTTATCAGCAGAGCCAACCTGAGCTGCAGAAGAGCCTGCCCGAGCTGAAGACAAGCCAGCCCGAATTCTAAGAGAGCTGGCTTGAGAAGAAGTTCAAAAAGCATATCTAACTGATATGGTAGAAGAGCTAGCTCGATTCATACCAGAGCCAGCTCGAGTGGAAGCCAAGCCGGCTCGAACCCCAAGAGAGCTGGCTCGAGCAGCAGAATAGAGAGTAATGATTCAGGCTCTCGTAGGAGACATCACCATCGAGCCGACTCAATTGTTGATCGAGCTAGCTCGAGCTATGAACAGAATAGAACGTAGTTTCTATTCTGACCTAGGATTGGATTTAATCCTAGAAACTTAGGATCTTGATTTATAAGATCCTAGGAAGGCTAACCTATGCATTGGACTAGGATTAGTCCAATGGATGTGTGCATAGAAGACATGAGTGTACATGGGCTCGAGGAGTACATCATATTAGGTTAGCTAGGGGAGTTTTTTAGATTAGATCTTATTTGACTAGGTATATATACTCTATACTTAGTTTTGTAAACTAAGAACAGAATCAATACAAGCCATTTCTTTCTAAAATCTCTCTTTCTCTTTTGTTCTCTTCCTTTTGTCCATGCCCTAAGATTTGCTAGGGTTTCAATAGAACGGCTATCTCTTTTCTTGGATTCTTGTTGCTATTTTTGCAAGCATCGAGTAGTAAGGATTGTTCCCAACAGATTGGTATTAAAGCAGCCATCTAGAACAACAGTCCGAGAGTGGATTCATGCCTAGATTGTAGGCAAGGAGATCGTCGATGGGCCTGTCTCCTCCTTGAACTTTGAGGAAGCATCCGAGGAGGCTTGACCTGCGGCTATAGTTAAGAGACAGGTGGTTAAGGTGGTGTCATTGTTGGGGGCGTAGTTGGAACCATCGAAGGAAGTATAGGCTGCACCATAGAGTGTGGTGTAGGAATAGTCTGGCATGGCTGTGATGCCATTGGGAGAGGCATAAAAGCATTCTGGATCACCTAAACGATAGCTGTCAAAGTACTAACTTGCCGGAGGAGCAAATTGAATTGGTCCATCATCATCGAGATTGATTGAGGCAGTGGAGAAGTTTCTACCATCGAGGGCTATGCATGATCATCAGCCCGAAAGTCTACTTGATGGGAGGTGTTGGTGCAGAATCTGATCGATGCCGGATTGAGCTAGAGTTAAAAAAAATGAGGTCACCGTCAGTGACCTGCAAAATAAAGTCCCATCCAAAGTTGGTGGTGGTGGCTTCGGTAGGATCCTCCGATGATCAAGTCAGCTTTTCTGATCAATAGAAATGGAGTGCTCAGAAATGAGTTCGGCAGAGTTTTGAAAAGAAGAAGAGAGCTTAGAAAAAATGTATATGGAGGATCCCTTTTTATAGATGGAGCTTGTAGTAGATTGATGGTGACAGCCATAGCTGTCTGGTAGCGGGCCGCTCGAGGCCTGATGGAGTTTGTCATGGAGGGAGGCACCGTCTGATGCCATCCATAGCAGATTGATAGTGATAACTGCAGCTGTCTAGTAGTGGACCGCTCGGGGCCACGTAGAGGGATGAAGAATTGAAATCTGAAAGTAATCTACTGAAGGAATCTGGATGAAGTTCGACTGATGGAGAAGTCTAGAGGGAGTCCGACTGGTAGAGAAGTTTGGCTGAAGGAGTTTGACTGTTGGAAAAGTTTGGCTGAAAAAGTTCGACTGTAGAAGTTTGGCTGAAGGAGAAGTCCGAAAGAAGTTTGGCTCCTGTAGAAATTTGATTGAAGGAGGAGTTCGAAAGGAGGTCAGCTTCTGTAGACGTCCGATTGAAGAAAAAGTCTGAAAGAAGTTTGGCTCCTATAGATGTCCGACTGAAGGAAGGGTCCAGAAGAAGTTTGGCTTCTGTAGACATCCAACTAAAGAAGGAGTTCGATTCTTGTAGACGTTTGATTGAAGGAGGGGTCTGGAAGGAGTTCGACTCCTGTAGACATCCGACTGAAGAAGAAGTCTGAGAGGAGTTTGGTTCTTGGAGAAGTTCGACCGAAGAAGAGGTTTGGGAAGAGTCCGGCTCTTAGAGAAGTTCGACAAAAATTTGATAGCTGGAGGAGTTCGGCTGGAATTCAATCGTTGGAGGAGTTCGGCTGGCTGAAGGAGTTCGACCAAGGCTTAGCCACTAGAGGAGTTCGATTGTGGTCCGACAACTGATCGAAGCTCTTCCATGATTATCAGCTGCATTAGGCTAAGCATCTGGTTGGACTTCAATGGGAGTGGGGTTTATCCCCAATAATAGTCCTCCCATTCTCGAGTTTGAAATTCAAAGGAAGAGAGTATAAAAAAAGTGACTACTAAAGTTCTTTTTTGGGCTCTGCACTCATTGAAGTTGAAGCTCGGAGGAGATCTCATCTCCTGTTGACGTTGCGGTCGAAGCTCGGGGGATCTCATCTCCTATTGATGTTGCAGTCGAAGCTTGGGGGAGATCTTATCTCCAGCCGAGGTTGATATTGAAGTTGAAGCTCGGAGGAGATCTTATCTCCAATTGAGGTTGACGTCGAAGTTAAAGCTCGGAGGAGATCTTGTCTCTAGCCGAGGTTGACATTGAAGTTGAATCTCAGGAGAGATCTTATCTCCAGTCGAGGTTGAAGGAGAACTTATTTTCTATTGATGTTGAAGTTGAAACTCGAAGGAGATCTCATCTCCAGCCGAGGTTGTCGTGGAAGTGGAGGCTCGAGGGAGATCTTATCTTCAGTCGAGGTTGAAGAAGATCTTATCTCCTATTGATGTTGAAGTTGGAGCTCAGAGGAGATCTCATCTCCAATCGAGGTTGAAGGAGATCTTATCTCCTATTGATATAGAAGCTCGAGGAAGATCTTATCTCCAGTTGAGATTGAAGGAGTTTTGGGAAGAAGAAGAAAGCTTAGAGAAAATATATCTGGAGGATCCCTTTTTATAGACGGAGCCTGTAGCAGATTGATGGTGACAGCCATAGATGTCTGGTAGTGGGCCGCTCGAGGCCTAGTGGAGTCTATCATGGAGAGAAGCACCGTCTGTCATGCTGTCTGGCACCGCCCATAGCAGACTGATAGTGACAGCTGCAGCCATCTGGTAGTGGACTGCTTGGAGCTACATGGAGGGGTGAAGAATTGAAATCTAGAAGTAATCTACTAGAGGAATCTGGATGGAGTTCGACTGATGGAGAAGTCCAGAGGGGGGTCCGATTGATAAAGAAGTTCGACTGAAGGAGTTCGACTGTTGAAGAAGTTCGGCTGAAGAAGTTCGACTGTAGAAGTTCAGCTGAATGAGAAGTTCGGAAGGAGTTCGGCTCCTATAGACGTCCGATTGAATGAGGGGTTCGGAAGAAGTTCGGCTCCTGTAGACGTCCGACTGAAGGAGGAGTCCGAAAGAAGTTTGACTTCTATAGACGTCCGACTGAATGAGGGGTCTGGAAGTAGTTCGGCTCCTGTAGACATCCGACTGAAGGAGGGGTCCAAAAGGAGTTCGGCTCCTATAGACGTCCGATTGAAGAAGGGGTCTGGAAGGAGTTCAGCTCCTATAGACATTCGACTGAAGGAGAAGTCTGGGAGGAGTCTGGCTCTTGGAGAAGTTCGATCGAAGGAGAAGTCTAGAAGGAGTCCGACTCTTGGAGAAGTTCGAAAGAAATTCGACTGGAATTCAGCTACTGGAGGAGTTCGACTGGCTGAAGAAGTTCAGCCAAGGCTTGGCCGCTGGAGGAGTTCGGCTGTGGTCCGACAGCTGATCGAAGCTCTTCCATGATTATCAACTGCATTAGACTAAGCATCTGGCTGGACTTCGACGGAAGCGGGATTTATCCCCAACAGGAGGCAATGGCGTTAGTGAGACGCGATGATGCCTTCTTACGTGGCATATTTAAAAGTAGCCCTTCCTCTATCTATTATTGTTTGAAATTGTTGGCTTCGAGAAAGGAGCGGTTGGCCTCATGCAGGGATGCTGGAGTGACCTACAAAATAAGTTCGAGTTGGAGAATTTGACTCCGACAAGGATCCTTAGATGCTTAAGTCGGCAAAGAATAGCAAAGCAACAACGAGTTCTCTAAGAGAAATTTCTTGCTTGCATGGGTCATCGGAGTTTATGATATTTATAGAAGAAGTATCTTGCGGACGTTATGCTGTTCCGCTAATCTTGGATCTCTAATCATGTTATTCCAAGATTTAGGCCATTTTTTCGAAATGAAAAAGTTATTACTGGCATGATCAAGATGTCTTATCTGCTCCCACGAGTTTAGACGGAGTGAGAGAATAATTTGATCATGACTGGATTACAGTCGGATTACCGCTTATCTTTGAGGCGCACCATTAAGTGCGTCGAAGAATTACTCATTTGAGACGGCTTAGAAGTCCTGAGTACTGGATAAGCTGCTATCAAAGAAATCAGTTCGAAGACACTTCGGCTTTCCCTTTGGATCGGAGGACATAGGGAGAGTCCTTTTACCTCGGCATGCTAATGTTTCTATGCTAATCCGAGATATTTCGGACGTTAACCCGGCGATCCAAGATGCAAAAAGTTTTGAAATTTTGAATGATTTAATGATACGATATTATTTTATTGGATAATCCAAAATCGACACGGTAGAACACCTCTAACTAATAATTTCTCCATAAGATTTGCAATCATCATCAATGCTAAGAATAACTCTTTCATTCCCCTTTTATCTATCTCTGCTGTATATTTGTTATATTATATAGGCAAAAATGAACATAAATAGGGTGAAACGGATCCGTCTCTAGGCGCTTAGAATGAGAGATCCCGGCATTGGATAATGATAATCGGTGTCTGCCATCGTGTTCGAAAAGGATGCCCACCCGTAATTATTTTTCGAGAAGAGCGATGCGACAATGCCAAAAATCTTGTTGCTCGAGCATTGTTAACTTGTTCGACTCATCCACGAAAATTCTGCCGGGCCTATTTTGTAAATGATTTGTACCCTCGTTATAGGCTGAAATTGCGGTGCGGCATGTCTATGAGTAGTTAGTACCTCGCTGCTGTGGTAGGTACCATGTACCAAAAACCAAATTACTTATCTAAGTCCTTAGCATGGTACTTACCTTACCTCAAGTGTTGCTGAGGAACTGATGCAGAAATTTGAAGCCAAAAAAAAAAAAAAAACCGCTTCTTTAGTCAATAGGAACCTCGTGTATATCGCTAGACGTCTTCCGTGCTCAGTACTGATTTGTAGATGGTTAGATTCTGATATCTTTGCCATGTTGATATATTCGATAGATTATAAAACTGAGACAAACCCATGAACCCCATGTGCATTGGCACCAACTCTATCAATGATTAATACCACCCTTCCAAACCGACCGACAGGTGGATACTCGCAACACCGTCCCCAAATCTCCGATTGATCTCCAATCAACCGAAGCCCAGCATTCGACATAACCTTCAAGTCGAATTGAAGGGCCCTGTGGATATTGTTTCATTCCCAACCAGACAAATCAACATAGCCTTCCACGTGGTGCCACACCTCGTATTGATGAATAGCAAGCAAAGCTTCCAATACGTGTCCTAATGGCAGTGAAGTTATTTTCCAGTCTCATCAACATACTGTCATCGCCATGAGTGAATGGAGATTAGAGATCTAAAACTAACTAAATGAACTCGACTCTTGACAGGAGTGGAAGAGCATAGCATCAACTTACTATTGGGCTCATCTATCATCATTGCAGCATTTATGCAAACAGAATGATCATGAACGGTCACCACTACCATTGAGCTATCACTGTTAACTTCAACATGGCATCCCTTATCAAACAGTTCCATCAGCTAACAAGAATAACCACGATATATCACAGCAGATAAAACAGTGGCATGCTCAAAATTTCTTCAGGTTCATTGGGACCCTTGTTGCCTCTTTTTAACTTCCACTACAACCAATCATATACTAGCGACCATGTAAACTTAGTCACAACCATCGCAGTTTCTAACAGTTGTTGACCCTGAAAAGCTCCCTTCAGCTGTCGTTTGATCCCACTCAAATCCTGAAATCGGACAGAGGGGACAGATCTGAGGTCCATATGGCTACCCCATGCACAATTTTTGCCTTGCTTCGTGGAAGAAATTGTTGGTCTAAAATCAGTTAATCGCTGGATCTCACAAGTTGACATCTCACATGCAACTCGCTGTGTCCTTGTGATAAGGAACCAAATTACACCAGCACTAAACGAAAAACCCGGAACAACAGGCGATCATAGCCATATAAATAGGAATAGGGAAACAAGGGATGGCATGTGACCTTTTTTCATGAAACATTTGCAATTAAATGCTGCACCAAAACCTTTTACCACAAATTTCTGTTGACCCCACCCGAGATCTCTGTGATCCAATGCTGTATCTGGATGGAAACAATTTGATTTCCAGTACATTGCTATCACAATTTCATCCTCAATGGCAGACGTGGGGCACCCAATGACATCTTGGGTTCATATCCGTGTGAAAAATTGGTAGATCCTGTTTTGTGACGTCGATCATACTTTGTATATAGATCTCAAAACAATCCAGTGTGTCTTCCATTTGTATGCATAAGTTTTAAAGCGGATATTGTGTGATCCAATGGTTGACGCCACGAAGGAAAAAGAATTATTCTTATGAGGGGCACTCCATCAATCTTGTGACATGCATTAGGGGATGGAGCAATACATGGAAGCTGTTGGATATTATCTTGCACGTCTCATTTGCCATTGGATCTAAACCCTTTGCGATCTGGATGGCCATCAAATATAAGAATTATCATTTTCTCCCTGCAAGCTAGTCCGCATGGTATAAACCTCTGATGTGAGTCATTTTTACCGCTTCCAAAAGAAAATATTTGAGTGGACGTCACCCTGTTAAACCAAGTGACGAGTCATTTAGATAAAATATCTGATGGTAATATCCATGCTAATGAGTAATGATCCAGGCTTTTCCCTTCATTTGCCAGTGTTCTTTGAAATTTCTTTGTTCAGGCCAGATACCAATCGCAGTTCTTGCTTACAAGATTCGGTTTCTCTCGTGTACCATGAAGCTCAAGTCACGTCCCCCCATGCTATGCCTAATAAGAGGTTGGAAATGACAGAAGCTATTCCAAGATGGTAACAATTTCAATTCTTGCATTATTCCAACATGGTAAAAAAGAAATGGGTTTTTTTTTAAAAAAAAAAAATAAATAAATAAAAATAAAAATAAAAAAGGAAACAAGCTAATAGAAAATCAAGGCATCGCATCAATAATCTATCCATAATAAATAGTTCCATGGAAGTTAAGATCTATCCTGCTATCCACTAGATGAAATTTAACATCTAAATATTGAATTACAACTATGCAAGGATAGCACAAGACAATACCAAACTCATCCCACCAGCAGGCTACAACCCATCATACGAAGGGATGATGGGGTTCTGGCTTCGAAGAAGTCCATGGAAGTATATTTTATGGTTTTTGCATGTTAACATCTTCAAGAAGCCAATAATCAAGCTAGTCAGGGCCTTTTTGTTCTTTTTTGGTACAAAGCTAGTCAGGGCTTTTAATTGAATATAATAAAACCTACTTAGATCCAGATTCAGTCCCATATGTCGACGTATGAAATACAGATACTGCTTCAAGCTTGGTAGAGTTGAAAGCATTTGTGCTAACTACAATGCAGCAAATGAACCAAAAGATTTAAAGAATATAAAGAATGGGATTGACAAAGTCAACATCTATCATAGAACAATTCAATTCAAGAACCATAATCAAAGTAAACTAATAAATACTCAAAATCAGCACATACATATGCACCAGAGAATTGACTTCTATAACTCTTTAAAGCTTTACACAACCCTCTAAAATAACCAGTATTTCTTTCTACGCTTGTACCGAACTTGAAGATCTGTGAAACAAGACAAGAAATCATCAACTAGTACATGAGGAAAGGAGGAAAGTATGTCAGAGGAAGGGAAATAAGCTCTAATAAACCAAAGTCTAGCCCATGTCCTCAAACAAGTCTAACCAGCATCCTAAAACAATTCAAGCATAAAACAGTTTTATATAATCGGTAAGAAACTGACCTTGAAGTTCATAAATCGAATTGTAGTGTACTTCAGACCAGAAACTCAGCCATAGCTCTGCATTAGATAAAGAAGTGATGCTTTGAGAGCAATAATTTGAGATACAGCTTACAAAGTAATCAAGAACAGCAGTAATATTCTTTATCAAGTTATGCATAAATCTTCTTTGGGTTATATACATTTTCTAATATCATGTAAATTTGTCTCCTTCACCAACAATGAGACACTAAGGATCAAACAAACTAGGGTTGTCCTAAGTTTGCCATATTGTATACTAATGAGGATCAAAACCAAACGCTGATAACTCAAATTTCTTGAGAGATTATCAAGTACTCTTGTGTTTCATAGGAATTGCCTTATCAGCACTACCAAAGATTGGCAGAGTCTGGTTATCAATCAGACATGCATCTCTTTGTACTTGGATCAAGTATCTGGTGAACAATGGCATCATTTTATTAGAGGCTCCAGAGTACTTCTCCAAAGAAAATGAACCACGCATGTGTAATCTTAATTATTCAGATAGGTTTACTTCCATTTCCACAATACCACAAGTTAGAAGGATCAGAAGATTTGATATCACTGGACAAAAGTCTAACATTATTCACAGACTGATTTTGCATTTTGGTAGCTCTTAATTTATTTAACTATACATTTAACGATTATGTAGCCATTGTTAAACTCATTACCTCTTTGAGGAGCTTGATGTTGTGGAACAATCTCAACAAAACAGGTATCTCTAAATGAAGTTAGAAGACATATCTTTGCTGCAAACTGCACATAAACAAGCAATATTAGAGACATTTATTGTTGTTTATGTCAAAACACAAATGCTAGAAGTAGCAATTGCAACATGGTTACTAGAACATTCAATTTATCAACTCAAAAGTCCTGAAATATTGAGCCAAAAAGTGAGCATCAGGATTACTCTAATGCATAAGGGGGAAAAGGAAGCTTGAATGACAACTCAAGTACTAAAACATTATCAGTAAACTATTTTTTATTTATGAGACCTAAATGTTGTTCTATATCACAATCTAAACCTTCATATCTTTCAGGAGAAAAGCTACATTCTCAGAACCAGGACCCAAGATGTATCTACATGTAAGTTGATGTTGCACATGCACCTTTGTGTATTCTCAGAAATTCAATTTGAATTGCAAGTATGAGCTAGCAATAGGATTGTTGAGTGTGTGCTTTTGCTTTTCCTTACAGTTACTGCTAATGTTTATTCTTCTTGCTTTCACATTAATTTAGCGTGCATGAGTTTATAACATTTTTTCTCGACACAGCCATTGCTTGCATGATTTCTTCTGATAGAACTAATATTAACATCATATCAGCATATTTGTCTATTTTTACAACATTGACAATACTAAGTATAACTTAATATTTCAACCACATGAAAAAGAGATCTTGCATCATGCATGTGCTGACGAAAATGTAATAATATAATCCGTTGGCCAAGTCAAGTGAAACATCAACAGAAGTCCTGTCTAGCAGAATGCAGGACAAACTCCTAATATACCCTTATAAAAAATGTTAAAAGGAACATAGAAAAAGAAATTAGTGCACAAGTAACTGTCATTTTTTCAACAGCAGTAAGTCCACTGGTAGTCTCATCTCATGAGTAGTTAATTAGATGATTAAGCCCTAAATAATATGACCAATCTTGAAGGTAAGGACATCTCAAAAAGCACAGATATTTTGAAATTATGTAGCCCTAAGTTTTGCTTGACAAAAATATTTTAAAGAATAAGCGTCCACAAAAACAAGATAAAAAGAGGCAACATGAAAGATAAAGTTTTAAGGAGTCTTCAAGCCTCTGTAGGAGTAACAAAATAGTTTAAAAACGAAGCAGAAAAATATCAGACCTTATCAGCTGCTGCTTGTAGTGTAACATGGTCTCCCCATTCACCAGATCTGAGGAATGTGACAATTTAATACTATAAACATCATTGCAGCATGGTGAAAAGAATAGTTAAAGAGCACAAAACACAAGGTAATACCAAAGGAACAGACATATTTGATTCAGCAAAATGATCAAGGGGAAAATCAAAAGCTGACTTGGGAAAAGCATCCTACTTGGCCATTTTCTTGTAGTAGTGCTTGTATTTCATGGGAACATAACCTTCATATAAAGAACGGCACTCTTTCAGCTGGACAAGGAAACATCCATAACGTAAGAAAGTCCACACTACCCATTTTTTTCAGGCCCTAAATAGCAGTAAAAGTGTCTCCATTGCCTTACCATCAGGAAAACAAATGCAGATCCTCACAAAAAATATACATTAAAAACAAATAACAGTCACAAGCATTTTAAACCAGATGCAGAAACCAATGACCAAACAGCCTCCTGTATATCAACCCAAAAGCAAAGAGTAGGGCATTTTGATCTTTATAAACATGTATTTAATGCACATCACCTTTTTGCTTCAGCATAAAATAGATCATTGCATGTGTTAGAAACACCACAAGAGAGTAGTATAAAGTCAGTATGGGAGTGAAGAGATGGCTTTACTGGACTATAAGTTTCCACGATTACATTGTGCATGAAGCCAAATATGAAGAGAAGACAAAAGTGCAAAATTTTGGAATACCTGCTTTACTATCTCTTTTCGAACATGTTTGTGATGCTCTGGTGATCTGTACATCTGGTCTGAAAGTGCACGGAACTGCAAGATGGAGAAATCAAGTACCAATACTCCAATAGATCAGAAGCTTCAGCTTCATGGCTTTCAAAACAAGTACATCACATGCCAACCATGTAAGCAGCAAAATAATATACAAACCTGACAATTGCCATCGCCTGAAACCTTCACTTCATATAGGCCGTAAGCATTTAGCCTAGCAGAGAATGATATTATGCAATTGCTAAGTATGGCAAGTAAAAGGAGGGAAAAGATCAATGGATAGAATTACACTTTAATTCCATCGTGAAGTATTAAAGTTATCAGTAGCATTTTAAGCATCTACTGTGATTTCAGAAAATTCCTATAATGTCAGAGACTATGCCACACAAAAATGAATTTTATGTTGCTTTTCAAAAGTGAAATGCTAGTACTGCATGCTGGATTTATACATTAGGATGGAAAACAAAGTTGGATCTTCTTTTTCCCTTGAAACATCCACATCTTGTAACATATAGGGCTCAACAGGTTTTCAAAAGAAAATGTGGACTAGCGAAAGAAAAAAGACTGGAGCAATATTGAGGGAAAAAATGGTAATGTGTTCATAAGAAGACCAGTGAGCAGTGAGCAAATCATAAACCTCTTGGTCAAGATCTCGTTCTTTTATGAATCTTATGAGGGTGTAGCAGTCTTACTACCAAATCTCTCCCACCAACCTCAGATATCTCACCACATACTCAGTTTAAGACTTTAACAGACAAGTGTTGAACCACTAATAAAACAAATGAAGTAGAATTGCAATAAATCATGCATGCAACGTACAGAAGCCCTTGGAATGGAAAACAAAAATAGAAACTTCAAAATGTGCTAGCAGGCAGAACATTGAAAGCAAGTTAAACATGTAAGATTATGTACTATAATCATCATTTAGAAGAAATATATTAATTATCCCATTAATAAGTTGCATTGGAGGAAAGTTACCTCTGGAAAAGACGCTGGTGATCTAGACTGGCATCGCTCAATGTTGGAATGAATGAATTTATCCGGGGGATATGCTGCAGATATGTCAAATCATGGAGAGTATTTAAAATGAGCTTTATTACCTCAAAAGCCTAATGTACACCAATAAACAAATGAACAGAAAACTGGAAGACATCCACGATTTGAATCCCAGTGGTGGCATTACCACCCTATTTCTTCAAAAAAAAGAAAGAAATTGGAAAAATAACATTACTAAAAGAAGCACTTAGGCAAAACCCCCTAGTTTATTTCTTAACCATGGGAAATAATTAGCAATTAAACAATACAAGTCTTGCATCACACTAATGAATTATAATCTCACTCATGCATGCCAGGAAAACCAAGTAGATTTCTGAGCAATAGTGATGAAAGACCAACTAATGGATCAAGTACACTTTACATTATGAGTAACAATGAAGCAAAAAAAAAATTCTGATATACAATATATCTAGGTTCCTGTTCAGTGTGATGGTAAAATAACATCCTGATACAAATGGGTTTCATGGCCAAACTGATAAGAAGTTTTTCAAATCCTCGAGGCAACAAGCACTTCTAAAAACCCAAAGAGATTGATGCATGTTCCAGAATCATTATTAAAATCAGAAAGATAAAAAAAGAATCCATATCTTCTCCCAGAATAATGAATGAGGCATTCACCGTAAAATTATAAATATAACACAAGGCTTGGCCATTATTAAAACTGAGCAATTACAGCACTTCAAGCAAGCATTGCCCTCGAGTATAGGTCGTTCAGCTATATACTAAATTTACAATTATTTAGCACATAGAACTGTTGCACTTGCTGATAAAGTTAGGCAGCCATTTCCAAGAAGACTTTAATATGTATATGAATGAAGGGTTCTTGACATCAAGGAGATGTAAGAACAAGCAAATATTAGTCAACTAGGAAAGCTGCCCATAATGTTAAAAGGCAGAAAAATTAAAAAGTAAGCAAGTATCATACAGGGACAGAGGACAGATTTGAAAGTCGTCTAGCAACTGCACCATCTAAACTAGCATATTCTTCTGAAAGAACAAATGCAATCGTCCTGTCATCATCAGTATCATTTCTTTGGCTGCTTATTGAAGTCGAGCTAGAAGAGCCACCATCATTCGGACTCAAGCGTGCCATCATGCAGCCTGGAGAAATTAGAAGGCTTCTTTTAGGTAATAATCATAAATTTGATAGCCCCTCCTTATAATAAAAAGTTTGAGATTAACTTTCCCTTCAAACAGATCAAGCTAACACTTGAAGACAAAGTCCTATTAACAAAAAGTACTTCATAATCTAACTTAAGTGAATTTTACAAAAAGAAGAGCTCTAATTAAAACATCAATCACATATCTCAGACTGAAAACACTTCATAATCTAACACAAAAAGAAGAAAGATGCCAAATTTTGCAGGCTAAAGAAACTGTTGACAGTTTGATGTCTAATAGAAAGCATCCAATCAAGCAACTTGAATCAATATTGTATAGAAACATTTTGCCACATCTGCCAAAACCTTTGCAGCATGGACACAACGGTGTGCATTAATGCCAAATTAACATGATGAATCACAAGAAGATCAAAGCAAATCACTAACATTATCATTTTTTGAAAGAAGTATCAATAAAATTAAATACTAATACCAAGAAGGTGTGGGCATATAGTAACTTTTGCAAGATGAAACATGAAACTGAAATCAAGATTTCATATCCCAGCGGGACAACCATCCATCCCATCCTGTTCCTATGAGAAAATAGGACCGAGAAGGGTTTGGGACTATGAAACTCATCTAAGCAAGGAGAGAAGAAGAAAGAGGAAAGAAAGAAAGATAAATAAAAGGAAAAAATAAAAAGAAAGAAGAAGAAAAATGAAAAAAAAAAAAGGAAGGGACAAGAAAAAGGAAAGGAAAGAAAGGAAGGTAAAGGAAAATAAAGAAAAAAGAAAGAAAGCAAAAAAAAAAAAGGAAGAAAGGAAAGAAGAAGGGGAGAAAGATGGGGGATATCTAAAGGTATGCATGACCGAGACTACCATCGGGACGAGATGAGATAGCTATGGAGAAACTGGAACACCTTCATCTTATGGAATTTCAAACCTTGACTGAAATTAAATCGACATCTATACAAAAACATATCACTACTAAAATTTAACCATAATTCATGGCTTCTGATTAAGGATTCTATCAATCATTACTATCTTTGGCCTTTCTCTCCATTATGACTAGCCATGTGCTATTTCTTTCCGTATTTTCTAAGGTCATTAGAATGGCTCAACTTCAACCCATGATAAGGGTGTCCCAATTGGAGAAAGCATGTGGAAGTTTCATTGGGTGGATAAAAAAGATTGAAAGGGAGATAACTAGCATACAAAACATATCTAGCAGTTCCAAAGGATGTGGGATATCGAAAGAATCAAAGAGAATCTAATACGAAAGCATTTAAAAGCTCTCATATTTGTAGTAGCTTTAAGTGAAGACTCGGTTTAAATGGACAAGAAAAAGGCCATATGTCATTGGCCTACATAGAGCCTTTAAAGATTGGGGAATGTTGCAAATCTACTAGCCCAGGCTAAGTTGTTGTGTTTTGATGAATAACAATAAGTCTCTCCCATATTTGTGTTCTCAATAGCTACATAATAGGTCCAACCTATGTAATCCAAAATTTGGCAATTAGATCAAGAACAAAGGTGTCAAATGGTTGGGTCAGCTCAATCAGCCTGAAAACTCAAAACTGACGTTCAGAGGTCAGACCTAGGCTCATCTGATTGAAGCTAATATGGGTTCAAGACAGGCTCAGAACTGGGCTCTAAAGAACCTATAACTAAACCAAAACTATTACCCTGTCCAAGTCCAAAGAATAAGCTACATTCAGGACAAGTTCAGGTCTGATAACTTTAGGCAATGTGTGGGCACGGCCCAAGCTTGAGAGCAGTAGATTCTAGTCAGACTTGGACAGGCCTCAATATTTAAACCAGCCCGGCATATGGGCCCTGATAACTATAACCCTGTTTGGCCCTGCTTTTTTCTGCTTTAGCTGCTTTGCTTCAAAGTAAAGCAGACAAAAGCTGAGATTGAGATGTTTGGTAACTAAAAACTTTTTTAAGTACTTTACTTTAAGAATAATCAGGATGCTTTGATTTTAGGTATATTATCTTCTACTCTATAAAGCATCTTAGGAGATACTTTTTTCTGAAGCAAAAGCTGTTTTAAACAAACTCGTATATTTTTCTCCAAAAGATATAACAACACAGCACAACAGCTTTTACCAAACATCTTTCTCTGCTTCCATTTAAAGTGTAGCACAACAAAGCACGCTGCTTATACAGTAGCTATTTCACTTATAAGCACAACACAGTAGGGCCAAATAAGGCCTATATATATGTGATTTTGCAATGTTGTAATAACTACCAAATAAAAGAGGTATGTATGAATCACATTCACAATCAAACTAGTAGATGCTGTTAAGAATATATACATGTGTGTGTGTACATGTATATATATGTGTGTATGCACATGTATAAACATGTGTGTGTACATACATACATGCACACATACATATACATGGATGGATGGATGGATGGATGGACGTATGTATGCATGTATGTATGTATGGGTTGAGCCAAGCTTGAGAATGCTAGCTTCTAGTTGTAGTGTTGAACTCAGAAGAAGCTCGATCTATGCCTAGACTAGTCTATGGATACTACTAATCACATACATCTAGTTATGAAGCAGATGTTGCATTAAATGCAAAGTAAGGAAGAGATGCAAAAGGCAATTTCACAAACAAAATAGAAGATCATTAAACCCAAAACAACCACGTATATCTCATGGAGTCCACCATAGAACATGGGAAGAACCAAGTACAATCAGCTAAATTTTTATAAATTTTCTTCAAATCTTTGGAAAAAGATAGGAGAAAAGGTTGAATTTCAGAATCCATAAATAGTCACATCAAAATAGTCCTTTCCCTAAAAATGGCTGCTTATCCGCTTCCTTTGGCCTTATGCATTTCCCTCCTGAAGGTAAATTGATATGAGGCTTTTGTGCCCTAACATACTCATGCAAACCCACCAGAGAATAGAAAATAATCAACTGAGGGCTCATGTCTTCAAACAACTATAGGATCCTGAAGAATATTTTACTTGGTTATACATCTTGTAGCTATTATGCACCCTTGATACAAGAACCAGGCATGCATTTGTTTATATAGCATTTTTTATACTTGAACAATCTGTTTCCTAAGCCTTGCTTGAAATCTAGATGTTTGATCTACGGAGACCAATTTAATTGATGGCCCCGAGAAATGAATTAATGATGCTAGTTCGCACTGCAGGATAACATCATGGTGAGATTAGGGTTATGACATTAAAATTATATATGGTGATCGATAGGGCTTAGTTACAGCCATATCTACAAGAACTCGGTGAGATTATCAGTCAGATCACTATCAGCAGTGCTCCAACAATTCAGTTCAGAATACGAACAACTAATTTTACAGTGGCCAATTACCCCATCAGCACTGGGGCCTAATTAAAAGCATTTCAACACCCAACCTTCATTCAATTGAAACGACAACCTAAAAGCTACAAAACCTCGCCACTAAAATACAAAGATGGATCCAAATCAAAAGCTTAACAATTTTTTTATTATAACAAAAAAAAACCTCCAATCTTGGAACCTTAAATCCTAAATCTGATTCTTTCCAGAAACCACCATCACATATTCATACTCATCCCGGGAACCATCAGGTCGAATCTAACGACAGAGACCTCATAAAAAATCACAGCATAGATAAGAAGAGATCATGCAAGGATCAGAAAATACCAAGACAATTGGGGAAAAAAGCATCCAAGAAGGAAGGAAAGGGAGGCATACCCCGGGGGAGATTCGAAACGGAGAAGAGGAAGCTTGCTGGGATCAAGAGGGTCGTAAGAGGAAGGAGGAAAGTGGGGGATCCCGTCAAGCAAGAGAATCCGTCAGACAAAGAGCTTTGAACGCTTCCTCCCTTCCTTCCCTTCCATTTCGTTCTCGCGTCGGTACCGCGTGCGTTCCAACAACGGGCGGAGAAGAAAACAGGAAGTGGGAGGTAAGTGGTCGGGTGGAAGGATCAAATAATAATAAAATATCGAGTTTTTGTCAAGTATCTGTCGGTTTTCCATCCGGTAAGGCCGTTGGTGGTTGTGCAGCGATGGATGGGCGATGGTTGCACGAGTTCTGATCACCTTGCGCTAACGGTTGAGGACAGAGCCAAACCTCATGACACTCAATTCGTTCAGCTTATGCAATCACAGCCAGCCAAACAACGGTCCGCGATCCCAATGATCGTTATTATAATTTTTATTCTAAAATAATCTAATTTTTAATGATCTAAAATCATCATTATTATTATATTATATTTTAATATTTAAAAATATCTAAATATCTATAAATAATTTATTTGATATTACATAAAAATTCAAGTACATGACTCATATAATATCAAAACTAATTATGATATATTTCATAAAATATATTTATTGATAGTATAAAATATATTATAATAAATTATTAATATACTTATTAATATATTAATTAGTAGTATATTTCATTAAAATATATTTGTGTTAATCCTAGATATTATTAATCCTATAATAATATATTAATTATTATTATTGGGGATAAATTCCGCTCCTGTCGAAGTCTAGTTCGATGCTCAGCCTAATGCAATCAGTAGCCACGGAAGAGCCTTAGCGGACGGGTCTTAACCGAACTCTTGGAACTGACCGAGCTCCTACGGACTTCCAACAATCGAACTCCTCAGCGGTCGTTCCTCGGTCGAACTCCTCAAGCGGCCGTCCCTCCAGCCGACCGAGCTCCTTCGGACTCCCAGCGGCCGAACTCCTCAGCGATCGTCCCCTCGCGATCGAAACTCCTCAGCGATCGTCGTCAACCGACCGAGCTCCTTCGGACTCCAGCAGTCGAACTCCTCGGCAGTCGTCCCTCGGTCGAACTCCTCAAGCGGCCGTCCCTTCAACCGGCTAAGCTCCTTCGGACTCCCAACAGCCGAACTCCTTCTAAGCTCCCCTTGGCCGAACTCTCCTAGAATCAATATATGCCAAAGTCCATCGATCAATGCCTGCTTTTTCGGAGCCATGGCTATTAAAGCTGGACAAACGGTCACCGTCAGTCTGCCACAAGGGATGCTACAGCGGCTCCGCTAGACCTCGAGCAGCCCACCACTATCGGACGGCATGGCTGTCGCTTTCGACCTGACGACACCATCCTCTCTGCATCAAACTCGGTGCAGCCTCGAACGATCCGCCATCAGATAGCTGCAGCCATCACCATTAAGCTCCGCCTATAAAAAGAACCCTCCAGATACGCTATCCTCTAATCGCTAAGCTCTGAATCTCTGATCTCTAAGCTCTCCTCTTCTTCTCTAAGCTCAGTAGAACTCATTCCCGAGCACTCCATTCCTATTGGTCAGAGTTGACTTGATCATCGAAGGGTCCTATCGGAGCCACCTCCCACCGGCTCCAGACGGGACTTTATTTTGTAGGTCCCCGGCGGCGACCTCATCGGCCTCCACTCCAGTGGATTCCGACGATGATCAGATTCTGCGCCAACAGATTGGCGCTAGAAGGAGGGCAACCCCAAACCTCCGAGGTTTCCTTATTCTTAAAGGAGTGCTCGGTGATAATTTCTCTCTCTCCGGAGATCTCTCTTCTTCCTCACTAGAGTTCTTTTCCAAAGAGAAAATGCCTTCAGGAGAGCTTCGACACGGTGATCGGCGTCCTACACGTCAGGTCCATCTGCTCCCGTTGCAGCCCCGGCAGCCCAAGCTCCATCCGAAGCCATCGCAAATGTAGAGCAGTTCAACCTGCTGGTCGGATTCGCGGCCCCGTCGAGATGATGCAGGCCGTGCAACAACCTCTAGCGGAGACTTTGTCAGCAAACCCACCATGAGGACGCGAGGAACCGGCCTTAAGGAAGAGCATTTGAGCATACTAATCGCCCTTAGGAAGGAGAAACGGAGAGCAGAAGTTCTCCCATAGAAGGTTTCACAAGGAGGGCGGAACGAACTTCGGCGGAAGCGAAGCCGAACTCTCCCTCAAAACTCATCATCGGAATGAAGTTCGGCGCTCCCTCTCGAGTATGACTCCAAGGAAGCCCCGACAAAGGGGCATGAAGTTCTCCCGCAGAAGGTTCCACAAGAAGTTCGGCCGCGTCCACGACCTCCCCGCATAAGCGAGGCCGAACTCCCTTCGAAGCTCATCATCAAGAAAGCCCCGACAAAGGGGCATGAAGTTCTCCCGTGGAAGGTTTCGTGGGAAAGCGGAATGAAGTTCGATGCAAGTGAGGCCGAACTCCCTCTCGAGAATGACTCCAAGAAAGCTCCGACAAAGGGGCATGAAGTTCTCCCACGGAAGGTTCCACAGAAAGTTCGGCCGCGTCCATGACCTCCCCGCACAAGCGAGGCCGAACTTCCTTCGAAGCTCATCATCAAGGAAGCCCCGACAAAGGGGCATGAAGTTCTCCCGCGGAAGATTTCGCAGAAAAGTGGAATGAAGTTCGGTGCAAGCGAGGTTGAACTCCCTCTCGAGCATGACTCTAAGGAAGTCCCGACAAAGGGACATAAAGTTCTCCTGCGGAAGGTTTTGCGGAAAAGCGGAATGAACTTCGGCACAAGCGAGGCCGAACTTCCCCTCGAAGCTCATCATCGGAATGAAGTTCGACGCAAGCAAGGCCGAACTCCCCCTCAAATCTCATCATCGAAATAAAGTTCGGCGCAAGCGAGGCCGAACTCCCTCTTGAGTATGACTCTAAGGAAGCCCCGATAAAAGGGCATGAAGTTCTCCCGCAGAAGATTCCATAAGAAGTTCGGCTACGCTCACGACCTCCCCAGTGCAAGTAAGGCCCGAACTTTTCAAGCTCGCCACCGAGGAAGCTCCGACAGAAGGGCGCGAAGAAGTCCTCCTGAAAGGTTCCGTGACTACGCCCCCCTCAACACTCCTCGAACTCAGATTCTCACCGAAGTTAAGAACTAGCTGCCAAGACCAAAAGGGTTACGGTCTCCTCCAAATAAGTGCGATCGAAGTAAGTACTGCCTCTACCATCGCGACCATGGCCACGATACCGAGGAATGCAGCCAGCTCCGAGATGAAATTAAGGAGCTCGTCAGAAAGGGGTGGCTGAGTAAATTCCTCCGACGTCAGCCTGAAGTAGAAGATCGACCAAGGCCGTTGCTGTAACCAGAAACGACAAGGTTGGCCGCCTCACGGCGTCATCAATGTTACCCCGGGGAGGAGCTTGGTATATCGATGATTCGTCGTCTCCCAGCGACAAAGCCAAGCGAAGCTTTCTCCAAATTGAGAACGCCAGCATGAGACAGAGGAGGTCGTCCGGCCCGGGCCTCACTGCCCAAGGAAACCCAGAGGAACAACGCCCCCACGACCCTGAAACGGGGATGTGCTGCCAGTAACTCCCCCTCAATAAAATTTTTTCCCAACAAATAATATTATTTCTGGATGCAAAAACTATGCGATGATAGGAAAAAAGCAATCGATAGTTGCCGTGTTAGGAATAGGAGGAGAACCTCGTCCTAACACGAGCAGGTCAAAGACCTTCGACCTCGGTCAGAGATAAGATCTCTCTCGAGCGATCGATGACAACCTCGATCAAAGATAAGATCTCTTCCGAGCGAAGACCTCGTTCACAATGGACGAGATGGGGGGAGAGGTGCGGACAATGGTCCGTATGTGCCCCCACAGCCCGTTAGGAATAGGAGGAGAACCTCATCCTAACGCGAGCAAAGTCGAAGGCCTCGTTCACCTTAGACGAGATGGGGGGAGACAGACAACGATCCGAATGTACCCCCACAGTCCGTTAGGAACAGGAGGAGAACCTCATCCTAATGCGAGCAAAGTCGAAGGTCTCGTTCATAAAGGACGAGATGAAGGGAGAGGCGCAGACGACGATCCGTATGTGCCCCCATAGCCCGTTAGGAACAGAAGAAGAATCTCGTCCTAATGCGAGCAAAGTCGAAGGCCTCGTTCACCTTAGACGAGATAGAGGGAGACGGACGACGGTCGGAATGTGCCTCCACAGCCCATTAGGAATATGAGGAGAATCTCGTCCTAACGCGAGCAAAGTGGAAGGCCTCGTTCATAAAAGATGAGACGGAGGGAGAGGCACACGGACGACGGTCCGTATGTGCCCCATAGTTCGTTAGGAAGAGGAGGAGAACCTCATCCTAATGCGAGCAAAGTTGAAGGCCTCGTTCACAAAGGACGAGACGGGGGGAGAGGTATGGATGACGGTCCGTATGTGCCCCCATAGCCCATTAGGAACAGAAGGAGAACCTCGTCCTAATGCGAGCAAAGTGTCGAAGGCCTCATTCACCTTAGACGAGATGGGGGGAGACGAACGATGGTCCGAATGTGCCCCCACAGTCCATTAGGAATAGGAGGAGAATCTCGTCCTAACGCGAGCAAAGTCGAAGGCCTCGTTCACCTTAGATGAGATGGAAGGAGATGGACGACGGTCCGAATGTGCCCCCACAGCCCATTAGGAACATGAGGAGAATCCCGTCCTAATGCGAGCAACAACCTCGGTTAGAGATAAGATCTCTTCCGAGCGACTGTGGACAACCTCAGCTAGAGATGAGATCTCCTCCGAGCGATCGTGTCAATCTCGACTGGAGAGCTTCAACTTCGACCTCGGCTAGAGATAGGATCTCTCCCGAGCGACCGTGTCAACCTTGGCTGTAGAGCTTCAACTTCGACTTCGGCTAGAGATAGGATCTCTCCCGAGCAATCGTGTCAACCTCGGTTGGAGAGCTTCAACTTCAACCTCAGCTAGAGATAAGATCTCTCCCGAGCGGCCGAGACAACCTCGGTTAGAGATAAGATCGGAGACAACCTCATCCTGAGATCAGATCTCTTTCGAGCGCCCGTATTAACCTCGGTGCTGGAGACAATATCGCCTCCGAGGAGCTCAACCTCCAACCTCGATCGCAGCGGACGAGTCCTACCTCAACCTCGGCTGGAGATCAAATCTTCCTCGGGCCTCAACTTCGACATTAACTTTGGTTGAAGATGAGATCTCCCCCGAGCTTCGATCTGAACCAGCACGGAGCCCAGAAGAAGACTTCGGCAGTTATCTTTTCTGCACTCCCTTCCTTCGAGTTTCGAACTCGAAAGTGGGGGGGCTACTGTTGGAGATAAATCCAGCTTCTGCCGAAGTCTAGTTTGATGCTCAGCCTAATACAACCAGTAGCCACAGAAGAGCTTCAGCGGACGGATCTTAACCAAACTCTTAGAGCCGGTCGAGCTCCTTCGGACTCCCAACGGTCGAACTCCTCAGCGATCGTCCCTCGATCGAACTCCTCAAGCGGCCGTCCCTCCGGTCGGTCAAGCTCCTTCGGACTCCCAACGACCGAACTCCTCAGCGATCGTCCCCTCAACCGAACTCCTCAAGCGGCCGTCTCTTCAGCCAGCTGAGCTCCTTCGGACTCCCAACGGTCGAACTTCTCGACAGTCGTTCCTTGGTCGAACTCCTCAAATGGCTGTCCCTTCAACTGATCGAGCTCCTTCGAACTTCCAGCGGCCGAATTCCTCATCGACCGAACTCCTTCTGAGCTTCCCCTTGGCCGAACTCCCCTAGAATCGATATATGCCGAAGTTCATCAATCAATGCCTGCTTTCTGAGAGCCATGACTATTAAAGCTGGATGAACGGTCACCGTTAGTCTACCATAGGGGATGCTACAACGGCTCCGCCAGACCTTGAGCAGCCCACCACTGTCGGACGGTATGGCTGTCGCTTTCGACCTGATGACACCATCCTCTCCGCATCAAATCCGGTGCAGCCTCGAGCGACCCACCATTAGACAGCTGCAGCTGTCACCATCAAGCTCTGCCTATAAAAAGGACCCTCCAGATACGCTATCCTCTAATCGCTAAGCTCTGAATTTCTGATCTCTAAGCTCTCCTCTTCTTCTCTAAGCTCAGCGGAACTCATTCCCGAGTACTCCATTTCTGTTGGCCAGAGCTGACTTGATCATCGAAGGATCCTGTCGGAGCCACCCCCCACCGGCTCTGGATGGAACTTTATTTTGTAGGTCCCCGACGGCGATCTCATCGGCCTCCACTCCAGCGGATTCTGACGACGATCAGATTCTGCGCCAATAATTATTATAGAAATTAATATTTTTATCTATACTAATAATATATCATTTTTAATACTGATATTTATTTTAATTTAAAAAATAAATAGAAGTAACATAATAAATAATTTTATGTATATCTGTATTATAAATTAAAATTATAGTTGAATAGTAATATGACTAATAATATATTATGATATAATATATGCATATATATCATAAATACAAGATATATAATATAATATATTTAATACTAATATAATATATTATGTATATTAATAGACCAAACTTTTTTTAAGACTAGATGCATTATTATCCCCAAATTTTAATTCAAGATTATTACTCTAGAATGATCATATATGGCCTCATTAGTGAGTTTTCTATCACTAAATTGAATTGTGATTTAATAAGTATGTAATTTGAGATCACTACTATATAATATAGGATCATCATAGTGTAACTAAATATGATGATCTCATCATCTCCACCTATGCCATCTTTGATTTTAAGATGATAACCCCATATCAAATACCCCCTATATAATATAGGATGTAAATATAAGAATATATAATTTTAAAATAATATAAGTTTTGCAATATAATATTTAACAATATAGTAACAAAGTAGTATTTATTAATATCTCACATGAAAATCATTAAAAAAAATAAAAAAAAATATAGCAAGACTCCAACTTTATCTAAGAAAATTCTTTGAATCAAAAATTAAATTTTCAATTGGTTCACCACGTCATCCAACCATCCCCTCCTCATAAGAGCTTCAAGATTCAACTCATAGATACATCCTCAATTAATTTGGACCTAGCTAAGTTACCATTAGTAGGCTTCCCTCTTATGCTTCTCGAAAAAATTTGTTCATGGGCTCAATTCAAGCTTTATTCTCTAAATTCATTCTTGCACATGCCAAGAATTCACACTTAACTAGCTAAATATACAAAAAGATAGAAATTAGACTCAAAAAGATTTTTGGCTCGTTTCATAGTTTGTTTGACCATGTTAGAGATAGTTTGAGCTTTGATCAAGCTCAAATAAACATCTTGCTCATTTTAACAAATTGATCATAAATTTATTTATACTAGTTGCAAACTTGCAATATGAATATTATTTATCAGCCATCAAAAAAAAATTATAAAAAAAATCAAAAGTGCCTCAAGATAAAGGACTTGTTGCAGGCAAAATTCGAATTAGAGAAATCGGATAAGCTCTAAGTTGGAGAGATCGGATGAACTCCAAGTTAGAAAAATTAGATGAACTATTGGATGATGAATAATCGGCTATGGTTGGGCTCAAATTAAGAGATTTGCTAAGAGTCTTCATCTAGATCTAGACACAATCTTCCTTGTTGGTTAGTCAGAAATGGTCTAGGCTTTTGTTTGTGGATCGAATATCTATACTAACAATCTTATTATTTTTCTAATGATTTGACTTTTATTACTAAATTTAAAAAAATATTATTAATTTTAAAAAATAGAAGTTCTAAAGAAAATTGACTTAAAATATCCAAGCATAGCCTTCTGCCAAATAGCTACAGAGATTATTAGTGAGTCCAAAGGGTTTTGAAATCCTTCAATTGTTTTGCTCAAGGATGATTTATGCTGTTCTTATATCCATGAGCAAAACAATAGCAAGAAAGCTTGACTATTACAATCTATCATGTATCTTTGATAAATTCTAATCCCTTTCTATATTATAATACATACCCTCTTGTATGGATCTATAATAATAAATATTATTAGCTGGTTTTTGATGAAATAAGATACATTAGTTATTATAAATAAAGAAGAATTAATCTCATAATTAGTAAAAGAACTTCCAAAGTTATCTTTATTATCTAATAGTTAAATCTACTTTTTTTTCTTGAGCAATGTTTCAAGTTAAAATAGACAAAAATAAAATTAAATTTTTTTTGTATGTAAACCTTTCTAAATACATGAAATTGCACAAACATCTTTACAAAGATGTTTTTTACATATATTTCTTTTTATATCCCTACCCATTAAAGATATTTTAATAATTTAAAATTTAAATTGTTAATTTTTTAATGGTATTAGATGGTATAGAAACATATACAAGAAAAAAAGAAGTATATATACACAAATTCTAATATAAGGAAGATATGTACGCAAAAAATTCTAATCTTTTATACTTACAAATATTTTATTAAAGTCTATATTTTTTTAATAGAGCATCCAGTGTTCTAACATTCCAGAGCAATCCGATTTGAGGATCATTAAAGTATGAAATTATTCGATTAAATTCTCCTTTGTGAGTTTGGACCAATTATTTCATGAGCAGCCTCCGATCAAAATTGCAACTCATCAATTGAGTGATCTAATTTCCAGCTCGGCAATCATCATATCTGAATTTTTATTATTTCTTCACATAAAAAAGAAAAAAAATTATATGACCTGGTCCACAATAAAATTTTTAACATATACATCTGTATTCCCCTCAATTACCCTCCCTTGGTGTGTCTTAGAATTTTTAAAATCGTGTCATATTATCAAAGATATTTCTACATTATTTTAAGGATTTGTATTTTAAATAGTTCGTACTGATTAGTGAGTTAGCCAACCCAATCTCCCGTCGTATTTTAATTGCAAGTCGGCACTTCCTAGAAAAGTAAATACAAGATGCCATACGCAAGTGATTTGACGACCTGTTGTCCATCTACCACACGACGGAGTTTAGCTTTCTCTGTATCGTAGATGATTTTTTTTTTTTTTGATAGAAGACCGTAGACGATTTTTTTTTTTTTTTTTATAAGAAGACCGTAAATGACATTTGAAACGATAATTGGTGACGCAATATACAAACCTTCCCAAAGTTTTATAGTATATTGTGCAAAGAAATGACATAAACATGTCCAAATACTTAGCTCGAGAAGATAACTAGTTTACTATTCAAAAAGTTTAAGAACGGTTAAACTATGAAAATTAATTTATTTTAAAATTATGTTTTTTTAAATAAAATTTTAGAAAAAATATTGTGAAAGAAAAATAATTTATGTTTATTAAAATTATTTGATAAGCATTTTTATAAGCAGTTTGTATTTGATAATTTTTTTAAAAAAAATATTTTTAATTATCAAATTATAAAAAAAATATAAATTTACATTATAATTAATATTATTTAAATAAATAATTTTAATTATTTATTATAATTAATTTTAATTTAATTTTTTATTTTTTATATAATAAAATTAAAAAATAAAAAAATAAAAAAAATATTAAAATTTTAATTAATATAAATATAATTGAATCAAAGATAATACATATTCAATATTTTATATAATTTTTATATGATGATATACATGTATCAAAATACATCATTTACTAAATAATGAAAGAATTAGATAAAAATAAATAAAAATAATTATGATAAATAATGATTTTAAGTAAAAATATTTTATTTTAAAAAATTAATTTTTTACTTCTACTTCTTTTTTTAAAATAAAATTTTAATTTTTTACTTTTTTTCATAATAAAAAACTATTTCTATTGTCACTTAAAAATAAATTATTTTTTAAAATAAATTTAATTAAATATTTTTTTTAAAAAAAAATTTTTCTTTCTCAAACCGCTTTAAATTATATATATACGACACGGATGCTTTGCATCCTTCCTAAGCGTGTGGAAAACCACCACCATCTGTCTCTTGTTCCTTCTTCTTCGGTTGCTTGCATTACCTCCCAACGCCCATGGCATTGGTGTTGGTTGGGGCAAAGGAACCTTCTGACTGAATTAAAAAAGGACAGAGAAGTTGATTTCGTACAGCTGTGGGGTCAAAATGCGGGCTATGACATTTAAACATGTGACTCGGCTCCCGGTCTTTTTTTTGTGCTTTTATTTGGTTTCAGCGGCATGAGCACTTGCTTGCCGATTCTTTCTTTCATCAGCCATGTATTTTTATTTTATGAGATTATGCACGTTCGCTGCTAACCTTTTGGATGTCAAAAGAGAAACTACATGTGCATTTCACGATGGAATAGGAAGGACATTTCGCAATGGCTATAATAAAGTATAATAAAAGAGAGATGAGATGGTGACCATATAATTAATAAGGATCTTGCATGCCACGTCATAGGAAAATCAAAACGCAATCTTTAGAAAATCTTTCTGGTTTAACGGAGTACTACGCCGCTCTTTTGGATAGGATTTGTCGATTTGCTATTCCACCGTCTGGGGAGAAAGAGGGTTTATTTTAAAAATATTATTTTTTAATATTTAATTTTAAAAATATATATTTTTTAAATTTATTTTTCAAACTATCTTGAGATGAGGCGAAGACGATGTGGTGAAGTCACATGTTCAACATGCAATTACTTTATATCAAAATAAAATTAAAAGATAAATTCATAAGTTAGAAATACGATTTTCAAAAAAATCATACCTTCAACATGTGATTTCTCTTTTTTTCGTTCTCCCATGTAGCACTATTTATTATTATTATTTTTCTATCAAGTATTCGTCGGTGATCGAGGGATGAAAGAAAAGAGGATGATGGTAGGATGGGGTTGTGAAGGGTACGAGAGGCGGTGTGGCATGGAAGGTGATACGGTAGAGGCAGGGGAAGAGGAGGGGGACGACAGCAATACTGGGCCGCGGAGGATGCGGAGGGCGATCGCACGGGATACGATACAAATGACAGTGGAGCGAGGCAAGAGGAGGGGAGGAGGGACGACTACAGCATCGGACCGCACAGATTGCAGGGGGCAATCATGCAGGGTACGATGCGGATGATGGTGTGGTGGGGCCGTGTGGATGGTGATGGGGTGAGGTCGAGGGAGGGGATGGGAGGTCGGCGACGGATGGGCCGGGGAAGGTGGGGGAGGGGGAGCATGGGGTGGGGATTGTTACGAGAGGAAAGAAAGAAAAAAAATAAAAAAAATTTGGGGAGAGAGAAAAAAAGAAAGAAAGAAAAAAATATTTTTTATTATTAATTTAAAAATATTATTTATATAATAGTATATTATTTTTTTAAACTATTTTTTTTAAAAATAATAATATATTATTATTAATCATATAATAAATATTTTTATTTTTTAATAATATAATATAATTTTTAAAATACTAATTATATAATAGAATATTATTTTTTAAAATATTTTTTTAAAAAATAATAACATATTATTTTTTAAAAAATATTATTTTTAAAATTAAGTTATGATTAAAAATAATAAAATATATTACTATTAAAAATAATAAAATATTATTTTTAAAATATTATTAAAATATATTACTATTTTAATAAAAATAATAAAATATTATTTATTAATATTAAAAATCTATTAATATAAAAATGTTATTATTTATTAATATTAAAAATCTTTAATTATTATTATTTTAATCTATATTATTATTTTAGTAACTTCACTTATCGAATCAATTTAGTATTTTTAAGTTTTTTAAAAATAATATTTTTATTATGAATTTAAAAATACTATTTTATATATACTAACATATTATATTTTTAAAAATTTTAATTTTTAAAAATATAATAATAAAATATTATTTTAATAATATATTATTATTAGTAATATAATAAATAACATATTTTTATTAATAATATGTTATTATAAATAAAAATATTTTTTTAAAAAATAAAAATAAATAGCATATTTATTAATAAAAATAAATAAATTATTTTAAAAATAAATATTTATTTATAATCCTAATTTTATTATTTCTTTGAAATTAGATTATTTTTACAATAAATATGTTAGTAATGTTAAAATAAATATTTTTAATAATATTTACTAAAATAATATTTTATTATTTTTAATAATAACATATTTTTTTAAAAAAATATTTTTTGAAATAGGATTATTCTTAAAATAAATATGTTAGTAATGTTAAAATAAATATGTTATTATTAAAAAAATAAAACATATGCTATTTATAATCCTATTTTAAAAATATATTTTAACATATGTTATTATTAAAAAATAATAACATATGTTAATTTTAACATATATTTTAAAAACATATGTTATTTTAACATATATATTTTAAAAAATATGTTATTATTAAAAAATAAAAAATATCTTATTTTTATATAAATTATATTATATATTAAAAAAAATAAAAATATTTATTATATGATTAATAATAATATATTATTATTTTTTAAAAAATAATATACTATTATATAAATAATATTTTTAAATTAATAATAATTTTTTTCCTTCTCCTTCCTAAATTTTTATTTTTTCTTTCTTTCTTTCTTTTTTCATTTTTTTTCTTTCCCTTTCCTTCCCCCCACAACAACCCCTGCCCCACCCCACCCCCACCTTCCTCGGCGCATCTGCCACCGCCCTCTCCTCCCCTCCCCCAGCCCCATCCCACCACTGTCCGTGCCATACCCCACGCGACCACCCCCCATAACCTCTACGGTCCGATGCCGCAATCATCCCCCCTCTCTTCCTCCAGCCCCATCTCACCACCGTCCGTGCGGCCCTACCCACCACCCTCCACGCTCCATCCCGTTGACCATCCCCCGCACCCTTCGCGGCCTTGTGCTACCATCGTCCCCCTCTCCCTTCCTCCGACCCCGCTCCATCACCCTCCATGCCGCACCACCTCCCGCACCCTCCGCAGTCCTACCCTGCCACCGTCCCCTTCCCTTCCATCCTCCGATCACCGACAAATGCTTGGTGAAAAAATAATAATAATAAATAGTGCTGCATGGAAGAATGAAAAAAAAGAGAGAGAAATTGCGTGTTGAAGATTCGATTTTTCTAAAAACCGCATCCCCTACCTACGTATTTATTTTTTAATTTTATTTCAGTATAAAATGCCATATCACTTTAAAATTGCATGTTGAACATGCGATTTCAAATCTGAAATCGCATGTGACTTCACCACGTCACCGCTATCGCATCCCAACTATGATAATTTTAGAAATAAATTCAAAAAGATGATATTTTTAAAATTTAATATTAGAAAACTAATATTTAAAAGAAAAACCCAGTGAAAAAAGATTTTTCGTTCTTTCAGCCCCATCATAGCTTCTAACTTGGGCCACTCTTATCACGCGTCTGGCTCTAGAATGAAAAATAAAACGATTTCCATTTCATTTGTTTGGTTGGACGAAGCTTTAATATCATTCCAATTTTTATAGAGGGTGAGAATATTCTAATCCATCTTTCTATTTGAACTCTCATCTAGCATTCAAATTTTATTCTCATTCTAATTCTGATTCAACCGTAAACCAAATATATTGGAGAATGTAACTCTTCCAATCTTTATTCTAATATATTTCGATTCTAATTCTGACCTCAAATCAAATGCATCTTGAATAGATTAAAATAAGAATTAAAATGGCCATATTATCTTATGCATTTAATTTATGACTGAAATCAAAAACAGAATAAAATTTAAAGATTAGAGAAGAGTCAAGATTAGATTTTGAAGGATAGGACATTTCCATTCCTTCTTGTAATCAGAATAAAAGTAAAACTCATCCTCATCAAAAGGGTTTACATACTCTATTGGTATTTCAAAATCTAACTCCTCCCAAACATGCCCCTAATTCATTCAACCTCTTAATTAAAGATACATCGCTGCTTAAAGCTTTCTAATACAAAGCAATCCCAAGCAAAGCAAAGAATGCCGCTAATTTGCAAGAATACTATTTCATCATTTTTCTTTTACCATTTCCTAGGCCACTGGATTTTGGCAAGCCCATGTAACTTGGTGCATTCTAAGGCCATCCTATAAAGTTAATTAGAAACATGCAACACTTTCAATTACTCCTGATTTTATTCATTTTATTAATTTGATGATCTAGATTTAGCATTTTACTAATTCATTTTATTCATGTATCAAACCACACCAACCCCAACCTTTTTTTTTAATCTTCTTTTGGAAAAAGGTTAGACCCATTAGGAACAGAGTCGATAATCCAACTTGTGAACATAGTGATCTAACTTAAATTTACAGAGTTTGGGTTTTGGGGAGGGGGTTCTAATCCAAGTTTATTAAGTCTATGTATTGAGTGAATGTTCATGAAATTTTCTTGTATTAGTTAAACCTATCATATCAAATTATAATTAGATTGTGTTTGATATATCGCCAGGCAATTTTAAAAGATAATATGGATTATCTTCAAAATAGATTACTACCATCAAATTATGATAATGTTGATTACTGCGTTTGGTACATATAGATAATGTTGCAATGAAATAACTAAAAATCTTGATTAATATATTGAATATGACAATTAGATTACTAGTAATGTGCAATCAAATTTCTAAAATATCCCTAGTAATGTTGCTCTTCTTTTTCTCTAGTTAAAAATAAAAATTATAAATATATATATATATATAATATAAATATATAAATATATTTATATGTGTTATTATATAAATATATAAATACTTAAATATATATTATATAATACTATATAAATATATAATAGATAAATATATTTATATATTATTATACATATAAATAATATATGAAAATATAAATACACTTACATATATATATATATATATATATATATATATATATATATCCGTGTGTGTACGTATGTATGTATTAATATAGGATCTGCGGGCAGGGTTCGCACGTGGAGAAACCATGGGTGGTGCACGGGAAGGGGGAGCGTTAGGTGGTAGATTTTTTATAATTTTTTTGAGAGATAATTTTTATTATAAGATTGCCAAAGAAATGGCAATAATCTAGATAACCATCTCTTTCAAACGTAATATAGAATTGCCTTCTAAGAGGCAATGTAAATTGCTAAGGTAATATGGATTACCATCCAAAAAGCATACCAAATACAGTAATTTGGTGAGCCCATTCTAAATTATCGATAATTTAGATAGATTGCCAACTATCAAACATACTCTTAGATATTTTATTGTATAGTTTCACTTACAAAGCTTCATAACATATACCATATTAAATATTTTAAATCATTTTTAATCATATGATCTATTTTTATCTATTTCTATATCCGTAAGTTATCTCATTCAAAACATCCAAGGTCAATTTCTAATAATTTCAGCACAAATGTCCAATTATCGATTAAATGATCCAATTTGAAATCTCTTGTCTATTAGATGTATGCCCTAAAAGCTAGATTGACCGACACTTATAAAATTCTTTCTAAAAATATTTTTATAAATTTAACTAAAATTAATAAAAAATTATTTTTTATCATATTGTGTATTTAAAGTGTCTGTAATACATCCTTTGAGTTAACGAGTATGATAATGCATATTTTCAAGAGTTAAAAATTTAGGACATGTGTTATTATAATTAACTCATAAATTGCTCCCGATTATAGGATCATCACGAGGATGGTGATCGATTCGGAAGATCGATATACGATCACTTTTTTAGGATAGATGGATCTTGAGTCTATGGTGTGAAGACACTGGAGCAAGAGTACAGGTACTCATTAAGAACGAGAGCATTGTGCATGACTATCTCGAGCAATCAAGGAATTCTATCTTCTCATTAATGACTAGCTCGATGCTACAGTTGTATGTCTGATTCTTTGATCTGAGGTGCATCGGTAGTTCATCTTGAGTATATTATAATTTGAATATACCATAACTCGGTCTCCTAGCTATTTGGAATCCTAAGATGTATGTTGGCTATCACATGTTCATTATAGAAATTGGATTGCACCAATAGAAGATCTATCAACCTCGGTAGAAGAGTAGTTCTATGATGATCATGAGATTGAGTTTTTAAGTCCATGGCCATGGCAGTGTGAATTATTAGAAAAAAAGTTTTTATTAAAATTTTACATTGGACTTGAATCAAATGATTTATTCATATGACGGATGTTAGGTCTGATGAGTTCATCTTGACCTTGATCCTATCGGAGCTCATGATAGAAGAACCCAATCATACACGTACATAGCTGCACCGAGAGGTTCGTATTCGATTCTGATGGATTGCTACCATATACTGCTAGGTATCACTGATGAATTTTGAAACTAATTAGAATTATCTTGATGATCGATAATTCTAATTGGATGAATCAAAAGAGTTCTGGTTCATCGAAAGATATTTCGATGATGTCGGTGATAAAGATCGTAACATGTCTCATTATCATATAGAACTGAATCTAACTGAATCACACAATAAGAATTTGAGTCTGGATGTCATCAATTAGGCTAACCTAGTTCGATTGATTTAGATTTGATTTGATCAAGTTCAAAAAAATCATGCTAGCACATGATTGAGCTTAACTTTTTTCTTCTATTAACTTTTTGGTTCGTCTTGACTAAGTCAAATTAGATTTGACTCATTCAGAAGTCCTATATGGATTTATCCTGATCTAACTGGATCTTGTTCTAGCTTAATCAAGGCTTGTTCTAAAAGAAAAAGGATTTGTCTTAAATCCCATAAAATGAAAACAGGACAAGGATTAAAGTTTGACCCATATTGCAAGAAAGAAGGAAGAGGGACGTGCATCCCCTGGAGAAATTCTAGGGATGCGCACCCCCTGATTTTTGCATAGAGTTTGTGAGCACACGCCCCTTTATGGCATGTGCACATTATAGATAAAAATGGGCGTCCCATTTGACGGGGTCAAAGAGTTTAATGTAGATCACACTCTAGGAAGATAAGAGTCCCGCCAAAGCTTCTACCCTATCTTCTTATCTGATGTTGGCGGCACTTTTGGCCATGCTTTTGGGCGACAAAACCTGATGGAGATCAGGTATTAGGCATGGGGATCTAATTGGAATCCAATTAATTTAAGCGAATCAGTTGCTTAAATGAATGGGACTCAAGAGGTGGCGTAGGAGTCAATTTAAAGACCCTGCGCTCTAGGGTTTCTAACGCTAGTCTTCCCATACCCAAGTGCTACCTCCATCTCCACCTCCATGCCTCCTTCTAGATCTCCTCTCTCTTCTCCATGCCCAAAAAATTGAGCAAAATTCAGTCATCAAGTATTGGTGATCTACTAAGTAAAGTTAAGTTTGGAAGATTCCGATCAAAAGACGAACACGCTGCCATCGAAAATTATTTTAAAGCCTCTACGAATTTATTTTAGATCTAATCTTTTAAGATCAAATCCAGAATGAGAGAACATTCAGATCTAATCTAAGTAGACTTCGGTAGAGGCCGGGCACACGCAGGGCTAGCATTAGATTCTTTAGCTGTCAGATCATTAGAAAGATAAATGGTTTATCTAAATAAGGTAACATTAGATGTTACAATTTTTGTTTAAATTTTTATTTTTGCAATCAGGTCAATCCAATCAGATCTGAGGATACTCAAATCTGATCGAATCAGTAAAAAATTTTTGAAAATTTTGCTACAGATCAGATCGATCCTGCAACAGAAAAATTAGATTTTTCTTCATGACCAACATGATTTAGACAAAATATAATTATCCAGTTGTCAATTAGATGAACCAATTTGAAAAGTTCCGCCGGTATGAGTGGAATACAAGTTGCCATATGTAAGGGATATGGTCACCTATGTTGTTTAGGTTTTATATGATCATAAAATTCTTCATCTATCAAACAAAAAATGTACCTTGTAGTTGTATTAAGAATGATGCATTTTGTAAACCAATAATATAGTAAACCTAATTGCGTGGACATTATACCAAAAAAAAGCGTTCCCTAAAGGGCATAACTAGTTTAAATATTTCATAATAAAAAAATTATGTAAAGTGCAAGATTACTATGATGTGGGTTTTGGAATGATATTGGTATGCCTTAGATTTTATGCATCACTCCCCAATGCTGTGCACGATCAAATTAAAATAGAGAAGAAATTACATGAGAAGACCTAGTTTCCGAAGAGAGATAATGGCACAACCTAAGAAATTGGCATGACCATGTCTTTTTTTAGTGTCTTCCTTCAACATGCATCTGGAGTATTGTGTGAGAAGGAAATTCTATGGCGGGAGAAAATATGCTCTCATAGGCTATCATTTGGCATGTGATGGGGCGCCTAATAATCTATAAGAAAACAAGATTAGAGCATCTAATATATATATATATATATATGAAATTAGAAATCAACAAAAAAACTTTTAGCATTTAAAATTATTCATGTAAGCCATCAGTTTCCATCTATAAATACCATTTGGATATAAATTAATTTTTCGTATGCCATATATCTGGACTCTTCTACCCGTCAATCTTTAAAGTATCAAAGTGAAACCTTAAATTATTAAAAAATTATATTAAATTTTATTTATATAAATTAAATTATATTATTAAAATATGGTATTATTGTACTCTTGTAATTAAAATTTATTTATATTTATAGTTAAGAATATAAATCAATACTAAAAATTTATATTGATATTATTTTATTATTTATAAATAATTTTTTAAAAATTATTAGTTCTAGAACACGCGTAGCACCCAGGTTCAAAATTAGTATCATTTTTTTTCTTTTTTTTAATACCGGAGTCTGAGATTTGGTGGAGCCATGAAACTCACGTATCTTTTATTGTCTTTTTCTTTCTTCACATTATTATTATTATTATTTTACTTTTTTTTGGAGGGTTGAATGGCGGTCATTTTATATCGACTTGTTACAAGCAGACAAACGAAGAAGAAGGAATGTGGTTAACGATCCTCAACTTCAACCTTTGTGGTCTTTCGTTCCTAGTCAGGTTGACTTGCGCATGTTGCATGTGACGTTTGGACCTCCTATTTTCTTCCTGATGCATGTGCTCTTCCGAGGTTTTAGCTTTGTATCTAATAGGATGCACCGTGTCTGCCAAATTTACAAAGTTAACGAATTAATAGCCCATGTTTTTGTTGAAATATGGAGGCGATGGAGTGAATATTTTGCATGATCTCGATAACGACTAAAGTAGATCCATCTCCATATATCTGACCTCATTTATCTTGAATATGGACAAAGTCGAAACATTATTATACCAATCAAAGAATACCAACATAGCTATACTTACGTTATTATTATTGCATATTTAAAGTGGTGCCAACTCTCAAGTCAAAGAGATCCAAGTTGATCCTTTCCGAACGAAGACTAAGTGGTATAAGAGTTCTTAGTAGAAGATAGGATGGAAGAGTTCTCGATAGAAAATAAAGTTGAAGGATCCTTGGCAAAAGATAAGATGGAATCATCCTTAGAAAAAGATCAGATAAAGAAATCCTCGATTGATGATGAGGTAGAAGGATCCTCGACTGAAGATGAATTGAAAGTGTCCTCAATAGAATATGAGATACCAATAGAGATGCCTTCTGAGTGCTGGAAATAGACCTGCAAAACACATTTTTGATCGGAAGGTTTTCTGGTGGGGATCCGCTCAAGTTAATAACTTGGAATTGGAGAACAGTAAGAGAGAGAGTATTTCGAGGTCTTTCAAGAGCTTATCTGGATTCTTTTTTCTCTATTTATAGAGGACAAGTAAGAGTCATGTACATCGAAAGGATTAGTCATTGCTCGTTTCTAGAAAATATGCATAGATCGTGTTTTCGCATTTGCAACGTAGAGCTAGCCAATAGTTACCATCTAGAGTATAATTGGATCATGGTGGTTTGGCATTTTCATAGTCACGAGAAGAATTATTCTTCCAAAATGATCTTCTTGTCAGATCGGGATGACTTGTTAACTCCGAGACCATGCTCCTCAAATATCATCAAGTTGGTCGTAGCTTATCCTTGCAAATCTTAACCAAAATCGAGGATCAGGTTAGCCAAAGCCGAGATGGAGGCCCATATCGTGATTTTATGGATAACTATTATCATGTAATTAAGCACCATTATAGCTATCACCGTGTAGTTACCGTACATCTCGTTCATCTTAATAATGGCTACAAACTTTCTTTATAAATAGAAAAGAATAGAGGATCCTCACGTAAGTAATTCAATATCTCTCTTATACTCTTTATTCGACTATTCTCTGAATTTTTTACTGACTTGAGCATCAAAGAATGTTTGATGAAAAAACTTCAATAAACAAATTTCTTTGTAGATTAGTTTGGCAGTTGAGGAGTTGCACCAGCAATTAGCTTGAGTCCATGCTGCATATCTGAAGAAATCCAGCTGCACTATTACTTCAACCCTACCAAACTTATCATGATCTAGATCTTCTAGGAATGCAATTAGGCAAATGGAGAAAAGAAATGAAGCAATTAAGGATGCATTTGGTTTGAAATCTTAAATAGAATTGAAATTGGAATTAGAATGGCTGGATATACTTAGTTAGTTCTATTAGATATATGTGCCCTAGAAGTCAGAATTGGCTGACACTTGTAATACACTTCTAGGGGCAAAATTGTAATTTTGACTATAATTAATGAAATGGGTTATTTTCTATCACACATGTGTGTTTAGTGTTTGTGATACATCCTTTGAGTTAATGGTAATAATAATTCATATTTTCAAGAGTTGAAAATTTAAGACATGAATAATCATTATTAACTCATAAACAGCTCCCGACCATAGGATCATCACGAGGATGGTGATTGATCCGGAAGGTTGGTGTACGATCGCTTCTCTTTAGTAGATGAGTCTTGAGTCTACGGTGTGGAGACACCGGAGCGAGAGTACAGGTACTCGTTAGAGAACGAGGGCACTGAGCGTGACCACCTCGAGTAGTCATTAGGAAGTCTACCTTCTCGTCAATGACTGACTCGATGCTGCAGTAGTGTGTCTGGTTCTTTGACCTGAGATGCATCGGCAGTTCACCTTGAGGGTGTTATAGTTTGACTACACCATTACTCGGTCTCCTAGCCATATGGAACCCTGAGGTGTATGTTGGCTATAGCATGTTCATTGTAGGAACTGGATTGCATCAAGATGGAATCTATCTACCTCGGTGGTAGAGGAGCAGCCCTATGATGATCATGAGAATCAAGTCCAGAAGCCCATGGCCATGGCAGAGTGAAATAATAGAAAGAGTTTCTATTTAGATTTTCACATTGGACTCGAATCGAATGATTACATCATATGACAGAGACTAGGGTTTGACGAGTTCACCTTAACCCTAATCTGATCGGGGCTCAAGATAGAAGAACTTAATCACACAGGTAGCTGCACCAAGAGGTTCGCATTCAGCTCTGATGGGTTGCCACCATATACTGCTAGGTGTCACTGGTGGATTTTGGGAGCAATTAGAATGATTTAGATGATCGATCATTCTAGCTGTTCGAATCAGAAGAGTTCTGATCCATCGAAAGGAGTTTCGATGATGTCGATGATAGAGATCATGACATATCCCATTACCATACAGAACTGAACCTAACTGGGTCACACAAACAAGGGTTTGAATCTGGTGATCATCAATTGAACTGATCTAGTTCAATTGATCTGAATGAGATTCAATTAGGTTCAAGGAAAATCGTGCTAGCACTCGATTGAACCTAACGTTCTTCTTTTACTATCATAAATAAGTTGTCCTGACTGAGCCAAAGGAGTTTGTGCTCAATCAGAGGCCTTCATATGGTCTGACTGGAGGTTGTCCAAGTCAGAAAAGGTTGTCTTATTTTGTAAGACATTACCTGCCATTTTTGGTCACCTGCCATTTCTTGTTCTTTGACTTTGGTCAAAAGTCTACCTTTGACTGGTCAAATGTTGACCATTGACACTTTGACTTTTGACCACATGTCATGCACCTATTGGAGAGCTGGTGGGGGCCTGTCCCCCTGCCAGAACCTGCAAGGAGAAGGGCGCACGCCACCCTAGGGTGGCGTGAGCCCAAGTTGGAGGCGCCTAGGAGTCCTTGTTGGACAAGGACTCCATCTCCTTTTTGGATTCCAATTAGAGTTCTACTAAGAACCAACTTTGACTGGTCTTAGGCACCCTCTAAGGAGGAATCCAGGGGACTCTATTCCCAACCAATCAGATTTAGATCTGATTTCACAAAGGGTTGTGATTGGTTGGGAAGGAAGAGGAGTTGGATCACAAGAGGTCTATAAATAAGACCCTGCGCCCAACCCTAATTAATGATGAATTAGATACGCCCCAAGGCTGCCTCTCCCCTCCTTCTCCATGCCATAGTCTCTTCTCCCCTTGCTCTCCACGTCCAAAAGGAGTTTTGGACTTGGTTGGTGCGATTCAGATCAAAGAAAGGCGATCAAAAGCAAGAAGGCTGCGCTGCTGCAAAAGGACGACTGCTGATCTTCAAAAGAGTTTTGAAGATCCTCCAGATCAGATCCAGATCTGATTTTTGGAGGTGTGATAGAGAAGAAGAGGTTTTCCAGATCCAACCCGAGTGGATACCGGTAGAGGCCAGGTGCTTGCGTGGCTAAGATCCAGAACCTTCCGCTGCAATCAGGATCATCTACAGGGTAATAGGATTACCCAATTCAGATAAATTGAATTTAATTTAATTTATCTTATTTTATTTTATTTATTAAAATAATTAGAATCAGATCTGAAACATATCAAGATCTGATTGAGATCAAGAGAAAATTTTTGAAATATATCTCTTGATCTAATCAGATCTAGACGAACCTGGACCGAAAAATCAGGATTTTTCTTCAAGTTCATGATTGGAATGAAAATCAAAATCTAAGGTAAAATTTGAATATAGGGAGGAACAGGAATTGAATTTTGATCCCTCAAAGCAGAATGAAACAGAATTCTCCTCGATCAAGCACCAAAAATAAAAAAAAAATTATTTATTTTATTTTTATTATAAGACCTAGCTCTTCCAACCAAATATATCCTAAAACTTGTACCCTGGGTGACAGCCAAGAGTTGATCATTAGGGTCTGACCGTCTGACGCATGGTATGATGTGAACGCAACTCTCAACTGCCAATTCGAAGTCCGTGGAACTCCGTGGAACTCCGTGTGGACTCGTATTGGAAATGTGTGCACGGTAATAATTAAGGTATTCGGCAAGTCATAAAAGTCACAGAAGACCTATCAACTAGAAATTTCAACGCACTGCCTTCATTCTCTTACCTTTGTTGGCCTGCTAGTTGTAAATTTTGCATTTGAATTGCCAACTGGATCACAGCGTTCAACACGGTGGAAGTCCAAAAGCGGAGTTGGTGCACCGTTGGTGAAACCTGAGGTACCGTGTCGTGCTGCAGGAGCATTACAGTGGTATGATAGTATGATACGAATAGGTTCGATGATGACACCTGTACAGAAGTATAACAACGACAGAGTATCTGCGGCAATACCCAACAGCTTTCTTTGGAGTACAAGAACAACTTGACTTACATGGGGGGAAATTGTGGAGGGAGATGGATGTCTTTCACCAAGGCTTTGAAAGGTTCAAGAATATCCGGCCCCAAATAACCAAGACAAACGGGTATCGGATACGTGTCTTTCACCAACCATTAGCTTGACTTCATTAGAATTTTTACTTACTTGATATATCTCATAGTGTGATTAATATTGGAGGTTTGGAACATTATCCGGGAGACGATAGGAGGCAATTATGGGGTTAGACCTGCCGTACTTTCTTCTGTGTCTTCTTCTTCTTCTCCAGTCGAAAAAATGGACCACAAGTATACATAGTTTTTGTCGATCGCAAAAAACAAGACCAGGTATATCTTTGGAAAAGCTTTCAGAAACTCCTCTCAAGTTCAATTCATGTATATAAATAAAAAAATTCTTAGGAACGATGGATGCCATTGAAAAAAAAAAAAAAATCTCTTGATGAGTTCATGTAGTGGGGTTGCCTCTCTCACTGTAATCTGGCGTGACCAGCCAAATTTTCTATATCTATAGGATCTATTTAAATTATTAAATTAAAAATTTTACTGAATTTATAGATCAAGCCAACATAGTCAGTTAAAAAAATAAAATTATAGATTATAATATATTTATATATATAAATATTTAAAAATAATTTTGGAGTAGACCGTCCTGAATCTTATATATTTGGTGTAGTATTTTGTTTTTCGTACGAGATTCGGATGATCTACTCCAAATTCATGCTCGAATATTTATATGTCCAATGCTATAACCATTTTTTTTTTTGGGTGATTGCAGTGGTTCGATCCACAAATCCAATTGAATTTTCAGCAAACGGCTTTTTGAAGGAATAATGGTTCGTTGTAGACCACCTGGTTGATGGGCTATGAGTCGTCCATCAGAGCGTATAAGAAATCGTGGACAGCCGAGATTGATGGTCCCCAAATAGTCCATGCACGATGCATCCGGATGGTTGGCAGAGACGTCCACGATGCGCCAGGGAACATGGAATGACGGCAATCGCGTGGAGACCACCATCCGATCGAGAAATTATTGCATGGAACAGGTTCGAGTGGACCGGGGCAAATCTTAGAGCATATGAACGCGCAATCGGGGCTCGTTGAAATACAAGGATAATGTGGCGTGTTATTCACTTGGTCCGAGTAATAATTAGACCATCCGGTCCCCCTTTCTCTACCATATGTTGTCCACGTGTCCTAATCTACTTTCCCCATCCAGTTCGCCCTCGACGATTCGGCAAGTTAGTACTTAGTAGTAGGGTCCCAGCCTCCGGTTCTCCGGTCCGGTCCGGTTCTGTTCGATGCGAAGCCGCGAGCTGAGAGCTACTGCCACCATGCTCGTCCCTCGTGAATGGATGGCGTCAATGAAGAAAAATGAGACTCTGACGCTTCCCAACCAACAGCTGACGGCACGTTACGGAAGAGGGTCATCGAGCACATAAATTAGGCAGCAGCAATGATGGAAAGACACAGCGCATGCTACTAAACGGACCTCTCCTTCTCTGCCGTTTGACCGCCACCGCTCCTTCGAGAAGGACGGTAGGAAGGTTACCCGATTCCACGCCCACCAAACAAACAAACAGCCGCGGTATTGCTCCACACCCTATATATATAAATATATACATACACCATATGGTTAGTCCCACCACCAAAACTCCTCATCATAGCCAAACATAGAGCGCGGGAGAGAACAATACGTAACTCCCGATCTCTCCCTCTCCACCCAATCTCCGACCGCCCCACTTCCCAAATTTCCCCATCCTTCATCCTTTTGTTTCCATAGAGGAAAAAGAGGATAAATCCGTTTCGGTCACTGCAGTCGGGAGTTCTTCAAGTGCCAGCCAGAGAAGTGAAGTTATTTTGTTTGGGAGAGTGGTTGTAGTTGGGGATCCGAGTTCTGGAATGCAGGAGATGAGGACGGACGACGGGAGGGGCGGCAACCACCGGTCAGATGTTATGGAGACCGAGAGCATCGGCAGCGATCGGGTCCCTTACAGCGGCCCCCTCAGCGGGCCGCTCAACAAGCGCAACGGCCGGAGGAGCGCCCGCTTCAACCTCCCGGACTCCGCCGGCGGCGGCGGCGACGATCAGTACGTGGAGATCACGCTGGATGTCCGCGACGACTCGGTGGCCGTGCACAGCGTAAGGCCGGCGGCGGGCGGGGAGGAGGAGGACCCGGAGGTGACGCTGCTGGCCCGGACGCTGGAGAAGCGGTCCGGCTCCATCGGGTCGTCGGTGATCCGGAGCGCATCCTCCCGGATCCGGCAGGTGTCTCAGGAGCTGAAGCGGCTGGCGTCGCTCACCAAGCGGCCCGGGCAGGGCCGGATCGATCGGTCCAAGTCGGCCGCCGCGCACGCGCTCAAAGGCCTCAAGTTCATCAGCAAGACCGACGGCGCCACCGGCTGGCTGGCCGTCGTTAAGCGCTTCGACGAGCTCGCCGTCGACGGCGCCCTCCCCCGCTCCCTCTTCGGCCAGTGCATAGGTCAGTTGTTATTTTCAATTACTACCTCTCTGTCTCTGACGGTTTCTTCCTCTGTATTTTTCTCAATTATTTTGAATTGTTCTCACTTAATTGTTACCATTTAAAGAAAAGAAAAATTGGAAAAAGAAAATAATGGAGAAAAGGAATTATGGTGGCAGGCATGAAGGGGTCCAATGAGTTCGCGGGAGAACTGTTCGACGCGCTGGCGAGGAGGAGAAATATAATCGGCGACTCCATCACCAAGGAGGAGCTCAGGGAGTTCTGGGACCAGATCTCGGACCAGAGCTTCGACTCCAGGCTTCAGACCTTCTTCGACATGTAACCATCCTATCTCCCGTCTCTTACTCTCTCTCTCCAATGCTCGCTAGCTCTAGTGATATCTAGGATGATATAAATCTTGTGCTCAACAATCTCGGTTTTTCGGAAGCTATTGAGGTGGAACCGTCGTGAAATTAATTTTATAAAATATATGCAGGGTGGACAAGAACGCCGATGGAAGGATTACGGAAGCAGAGGTCAAAGAGGTAAGGAAGAAGATCATGGAGGAAATGCACCACTCTGTTAAGCACTATTCGATAACGGGACGTGATTTCTGCCTTCCAATAATCTCTCTTTTCGGGTGGCTGAAAACTAGCCGTAACTATAGGCTAACTTAGCAGCCCAATCACCGAGTCAAACCTTTATTTATTTATTTATTTTTTTGGGCAAAATACTAAATATTTGATGTATGGATTATCAACAGATCATATCTCTAAGCGCCTCAGCGAACAAGCTCTCCAAGATTCAGGAACAGGCGGAGGAGTATTCCCGCCTCATTATGGAAGAACTGGACCCCAATAATCTTGGCTATATCGAGGTATATATATATATATATATATATATATATATATATATATATATATATATATATATATATATAAGGGTAAAAACTATATAAAATTTTATGTTGATCAGAGGAATGACCTGTGAATTCTCAGATTTACAATTTGGAGATGCTGCTGCTGCAAGCACCAAGCCGGTCGATCCAGATCGGGACGACCAACAGCAGGAACCTGAGCCAGATGCTGAGCCAGAAGCTGAAGTCGACTGAGGAGCCGAACCCACTCTGGCGGTGGTACCGGCGGAGCAGGTACTTCGTGGAGGACAACTGGAAGCGGGTGTGGGTGATGGCGGTGTGGCTCGCCATTTGCGCCGGCCTCTTCACCTGGAAGTTCATCCAGTATCGTCGCCGGGCGGCGTATGATGTCATGGGCTACTGCGTCTGCGTCGCCAAGGGCGGCGCCGAGACCCTCAAGTTCAACATGGCCATTATCCTCCTCCCTGTCTGCCGCAACACCATCACATGGCTCCGCAACAAGACAAAGCTTGGCGCCGCCCTCCCATTCGACGACAATCTAAATTTCCACAAGGTATGTGTGTGTGTATATATATATATATATATTCTCGCTTAGTTATGAGCCATATCCTCCTCCACTACTTGTTTTGAAAACTTCCGTCTTTAAAACGCGGCACATCTCAGCTAATTAGAAAAGCCGATTACATGCTTGTCAATTTTTTTTTTATTAGGTGATTGCTGTGGGGATCACCGTCGGCGTGGGACTGCACGCAATCTCGCATTTGACCTGCGACTTCCCGCGGCTCCTGCATGCAAGCGACGCGGCTTACAAGCCGATGGTGCCATTCTTCGGGAAAACGAGGCCGAACAACTACTGGTGGTTCGTCAAGGGGACGGAGGGATGGACGGGGATCACCATGGTGGTGTTGATGACCATCGCCTTCACTCTGGCCACCCCATGGTTCCGCCGCGGCCGGGTCAGGCTTCCCAAGCCCCTGAACCGGCTCACCGGCTTCAATGCCTTCTGGTACTCCCACCACCTCTTCGTCATCGTCTACATTCTCCTAATCATCCACGGCACCTTCCTCTACCTCTCCCATCAATGGTACAAGAAAACGGTAACTATATCATACAAAAGTAATTAACTTTTTTCCATCCTACCACTCCGAACATTAATTAATCTTATGAAAAAGTTAATTAAAAAAAATTTCCTTTATTGCAGACTTGGATGTACTTGGCGATCCCGATGATCATCTACGCGACCGAGCGGCTGATCAGAGCGTTCAGATCGAGCGTGAGGCCGGTGAAGATACTGAAGGTGGCGGTGTACCCCGGGAACGTGCTGGCTCTCCACGTGTCGAAGCCTCAGGGCTTCAAGTACCGGAGCGGCCAGTACATATTCGTCAATTGCTCTGACGTGTCTCCTTTCCAATGGTGAGTGGTGTGCATTATCTAATCGCTACGTAATTGACCGCACTCGCTTGTTTCATTATTAAACCGCAGAGGAGCCGGTTTCTAATTATTACTATCGGTTTCCTCTGGATGGGCATAGATTATTGGCTTATTAAATTAGCTAATCTCTGCATTCTATTACAAAACAGGCACCCATTCTCCATCACTTCAGCTCCCCAAAATGACTACCTCAGCGTCCACATACGGACACTCGGCGACTGGACCGGACAGCTCAAAATGGCTTTCTCGAAAGTATGTGGTGGGCTGTTATTTTGCTTTTCATATTACTAATTTCGGATTATATATATGGATGAGCTGATGATGATGCCAGTAGGGTAGATTAGCGTCGATTTGATGGCTTTTAGCTTAAAGAAGGGTAAAACTTTGGAGGAGTGCTAACTGGATGAGCGGGATTTAATTGGTTGACGTAATCAGGTGTGTCAGCGACCTGCCGATGGGAAAAGCGGGCTTCTGAGAGCTGATTACGACGGCCACGCCAGCAGTCCCATTCCAAGGTTAGGTTCCCTTCCCTTCCCTCCTCCCTTCTTTGCTCCTCCGTATTCAACTGCCATTATCGTTTTTAATCCATCTCACATCCGTCGGTCGCCGCGCTACTCCATCTTTTGAAAAGAAAAGAAACAAACAAAGTCCAGTGCCAGAGGGCTGAGCTGGTGGTCTTCGTCGTTTTCGGCCCATTCCCAAAAAAGTGGACCTAGAGGCTGAGCTGGCTCGACTCACATGTCGAAAACTACTTGCCCTCGCCGACCTCTCCCAGCTCTCTGTTTCTGTTCCTTGTCTCTTTGCCTGCCCATAATATGTTTACAGTGCAAAAATGTCAAAGAAAAAAAAGGGAGAGAACCGTACGGAGAGTTAGCGAATACTATTTGGAGTAGTGATCGTCGGGCATAAGAAGTCTTTTTTTAGATTTTTTTGGTTGTCGGAAGGTCGACTTATATATTTTAATGGTTTTCTGATATATATATATATATATATATATATATATATATATATATATATATATATATATATATATATATATATGCGGAAGGCAATCTTTTATTTATTTATAATTATTTTATCTACTCTCGTGGTATGCAGCTTGCCGCGGTTGCTGATAGATGGACCTTATGGAGCGCCGGCCCAGGACTACAAGAAGTATGAAGTGGTGCTGCTGGTGGGGCTGGGCATAGGCGCCACCCCGTTCATCAGCATCGTCAAGGACATCGTGAACAACATGAAGCAGTTGGAATCGGAAGGCTTGCTCGACTCCGAGGGCAATCAGGATCTCGAAAGCGCGGTCGGCGGTGAGGGGAGCAGCACCATGAGAGCTGGAGGCAGCAGTAGTCACAGGCCCGGGGGAGGAACGTTCAGAACCAGGAGGGCCTACTTCTACTGGGTGACGAGGGAGCAGGGGTCGTTCGAGTGGTTCCGAGGGGTGATGAACGAGGTGGCGGAGACGGACAAGAAGGGGGTGATCGAGCTGCACACCTACTGCACCAGCGTCTACGAGGAGGGGGACGCCCGCTCGGCCCTCATCGCGATGCTGCAGTCGCTGAACCACGCCAAGCACGGGGTGGACGTGGTGTCCGGCACCCGCGTCAAATCCCACTTCGCCCGACCCAACTGGCGCAACGTCTACAAGCGCATCGCTCTCAACCACCGCGACCAGCGCATCGGTGCGTGTTTCCCTTTCTTTTTCCTGCTTGCCTGGAATTGGATCCTGTCCTTTGCTTTGCCAATTTCTTGGACCCACCACCACATGGCAATGGTAAATGTCCCGCCTTGAATGATGGAACGATCATTTGGTTGGACCTGGTTCAAATGGATTAGGAATAATTTAGTAGTTAGAAAGAGGGGAAAAAAGGCATTAAAAGCTTCATCACGCAAGCTAGGTGCGATCCCTCTGGATGGGGACCACGAAGCTTCGGTTGCTTGCGGTGGGGAGCCGGCTACTCCTACCTAGCTTAGCTTGGGGGATATTCTATTTTATAAAGCACTAGGTTCGAAACGGCGTCGTTATTGTAGTGTCCTCCTGTTTCTGGCCCAGGCCCTGGGAGAGAGGAAAGGATCAAGTGCGAGCTTGTCTACCAGTAGAAGTCGCTTATAGTGTGAAACGCATGGTGCGTACGTAACTGTTATCCACCTGTGGTGCTCAGATCTCTCCCTTTAAAATGTTAAAATGTACGGAGAGAAACCAGGAGGAAGTCACCTAATGAACCTAATAGCCAGTAATTTCACAAAACTACTAGCACCTTGCTTATCAAAGAAGAATACCTTAATTCTTCTCGTCTTAGAAGTTCAACTACAAACACCTTAGTTCTTAAAGAAGAACGTTCGGCTTACCAGTTACAGCTACTCTACTGTTTAAGAATTATCATTTTCTTGTTGCTTGTTTTTCACTCACTTTTATTTACCGAATTCGTTGATTTAGGTGTGTTCTATTGCGGAGCACCGACGCTGACGAAGGAGCTCCGCCAGCTGGCGCAGGATTTCTCACGGAAGACAACCACCAAGTTCGAATTCAACAAAGAGAACTTCTAAAACCCAACCCTCTAACATGTAATTACACAAATAGAAAGCATACTAGCGTCTTATATATATATATATATATATTTTTATTTGTCAGAATTTTTATTCCAAAATATATACGTTACTTCACTGGAGTCCAAACATAAAGCTAGCCACTACATATTGTATTGTGATGGCTTTGAAGAAATGGCCCTGAACACGTGTTCTTGGGGGGTGGAGGTGCTTGAAGAGCCCGGCATTTGGTCAGAGAAGGCTTTGGATTCAAGGGGAGTGGTTGACCCGTTGTTATGGAACACCACTAGAAGGTCCACAACCACCAAACTGCCCGAAGACTTGCGATATAGCAGCTTATCCTCCCCTGTAATGGGCGAATTGTTTCCTCATGTTTCATTGGTTTTTTTTCCCCCTCATCTTTCTCTAATATTTTTGTTGGTAGCAACTTGTGTGGTGTATAATAAGGTAGATATATACATCATCTCGATGTTAATAATTGTATACAGCAGCAAGGCTGAGCACCACTCCACTAATGAGATGTTATTCGCTTATGATAGATGTCGTTTTTGTTTGGATTTTTATACTACTTTGGCAAGATAGAAACATTTTATTCGAGTGGATCAGATTTTAGAAACATGCACGCATATTATTATGCTTATTAAATGCTTATGCTAAGATTTGTATCCTCAGCCATCCTTTTAATCGCTCCATTACTAAAGATATCAAACTAATATTCCTTATAGTCCAATAGCAAAATAAAAATGTAGAACAGCATGCTATATGGAATAGATTGATTGTACGATTGAGCTCCAAAATAAATATACATAAAAAAAAATATTAAAAAAAATTATAAAAATATCTTTTCAAGTTTCACCTGGTTTCACATACATCCCATCACGTTTAAAATGTCTCGATTCAACCTCCGTGGTTAATGAATGATTCTGACCCTTCCATCAATTTAAGTACCAATAGCATTAGGTTCTCCTTAAAAAAGATAGAGATGCTCTACTCTCATTTCAAGTATTTTTTGGTGATAATGCTCTCAATTCGAAGGGCTCGCTTTCACATCTTCCGTCCATTACTTTTGATGTCATTTCGGTAAAATTCCAATAAAATTTTGATGAAAGCTACTATTTAACTATCTGTTTGGTTTAACATTTCTCTTCTACTCTTTATATGTGTGTAGCAACCTCTCGGAAGCTCTATTCCTCTCTGTTGTGCAAGTCTGTGCCTCCCGTTGGCGAGTAATGCATCTTGTTTTCTAATTTTTTCATATTAAATCATATTTGTCTCTCCAATGAAAGTGAAAGTCTATTTTTGAACGTTTTTTTTTGCTGTTTGTCTCTTTAGTGGCTGACCTAAAGTCATGCCATTATTTTTTTGATTATTTAATGGTATAAAATCATGATTTTTTATGATTACTTTATTCTTATGCATGATTTATATTTCGATTGTTCTACAATCTATTCATAATATATTGTGGTCCCTCCATGTGCACTCCTTCTGGCATACTTTTTGTTGTGAATATACATAAGAGATTATTTATGAACTGATATGGTCCCTAGTAAATGCTTTTTTATTGTGGTCTCATTGTGGACTTATGTTCAGTCTCTTTTCATTACACAAAGAAAAGGAAGCATTGAAAAGAGATTCTAGAGGTTCTGTTTTTTAACCACTTGTTTAATGCACAGTATGAAATTATGTTTATTTTGTTGATACAGGGATGGACATTGATTTTTTCACTATAGAGATCTATTATGATGGGTCAATGTAGTACCATCCAAGGTATCATTATAGTGGAGATAATGTTAGATTTTTTTATGATTATGATCCAGATAGATTTAGTATTACAAAGTTGGAGGATATAGTGGAATAATTAGGATATAAAAATTGTACCCACTTTTATTACCTCATGCCTGAATAGACTTTAGAAAATGACTTGAGAAAATTAAAATATGATATAGATATTCTGGATAAAAAGTACGAATACATTACAAGTGTATATGGAGCACTAAGCGAATACAACAAATATTTCTCCATCTCAAGAGGACAGTCACTACTACAAAAAGAGCCTACGGCAGTGCATACTATGGCAGCGATTTTCGAAACTGTTACAATAGAATCTACGACAGCGGTTATAAGGAACCGCTGCTATAGGTTCGACCTATGGCAGCAGTTACAACAAACCACTGCTATAGTCCGACCTATGGCAGTGGTTTCTTGTATCCACTGCCATAGGTCTGACCTATAGCAGCGGCTTCTTGTAATCGCTGCTATACGTCGATTTATGGCAGCGATTATTTATAACCGCTATAATATATTATTTTCTTATTTTTTTCTAAATAATACATAATTTTAAAATTTAATATCCATCTTCATCGTTCATTATCTAAATAATTATTATTAGAGTATCATCGCAAAAGATCACCTCGATCTAATGGTGTTAGCTTCATTGATCAAAAAAATTTAATTTCAATAACTACGAATGATGATGCGATGATCTGATAGATGGAGACCTTTGATAGGTCCAAAAATTTACAACAATTATCTCAGTTATGTTTGTAGCATACTATCAAAGTTTTACTTCAATCGGATATCGTTATCTTGGTCAATTTAGTATAGATTAATTTCGACCATTAAATAATAAACGAGTGATCAACGGATCAGACGGTGTCCGATTATGAAATAATTTTTTTTATAAATGATCTTAGCTACTACTTTAATCATTTTTTATGGTGGTGATTATAAAATTCAACTCATGAAATTAAGAACGATCTAAAACTATACGTCGTCTAATAACCATTCTTAAACTCCATTGGTTGTTATATATATGCTCGTGCTTTTGCAATATCTATTTAACGTGAACAGTTTATACAAAAATAATTTAAATTTTACTATCATCATCCATATAAAATAATTAAAATTATAGCAAAGATCATTTAACTAAAAAATTATCTTATAATCAGACGTTGTTTAGCCCTTTGATCGTTTGTTTCTAATTTAACGATCGAAATCATTTTATACTAAATTGATCATGATAACGATAACCAATTGAAGTAAAACTTTAATAGTATGCTACAAATATCATCAAAATTATCGTTGCAGATTTTTAGATCAATCGAAGGTTTTTATCTATCAATCATCGCATCATCATTTATGATCGTCGAAATTAAATTTTTTTGATCGATGAAGCTAGGATCATCGGATCGAGGTGATCTTTTGTGATGACACTCTAATGGTAATTATTTAGATAATAAATAATGAAGATGAGCATTAAATTTTAAAATGATATAATATTTAGAAAAAAAATAAGAAAAAATTATTTTCAACCTACGGTAGCAGTTACTAAAAATCATTGCTATAGATCTATGGCAGCGGTTATAAATCGTTGCTATAGATCTACGGTAGTGGTTCAAAAATTGCTGCCATTGGTTAGGTTAAATTTTTTTAATTTTTCTTTCCTTTCGTGCGCTCTCTCTCTCTCCCCTCCTCTCCATCGTCGGTGAGACTCCACCCATCCTCGGCCGCGACCGCCCGTCCCCTGCCCTTCCCATCCCCGGCCATGGCTACTCGCCCCCCCACCCTCCCCATCCCCGATCATCGATGCCCCCCTACCATCTCTGACCGTGGTCGCCCACCCTCACCGCCTGCCCCCTGCCATCCCCGACCGTGGTCGCCCGCCCCTCGCCCTCCCCATCCCCAACTGCTCGTCGCTTGTCGCCCGCCCTCCCATCCCTGACCGTCGTCGCCCCTTGCCCTCCCCATCCCCGACCGCTCGCTTCCTACCCTCCCATCCCCGACCACCACCACCCTTGCCCTCCCCATCCCCGACCGCTACCCCCTGCCTACCACCCCTTGCCTTCTTGGCCATCCGCCCCCTACCCTCCCCATCCCTGACCGCCCGTCGCCCCCCACCCTCCCCATCCCCGACCACTCGCCCCCTGCCCTCCCCATCCTATGGCCTCCCCATCACGGCACCCCTCTGACCCCCCTCTCCCTCTCTCTTATTTTTCTCTTTCTCTTTCTCTCTCTTCTCTCTCTATCTCACTATCTTGCTATTGTTTCGCAGCTTACCTCTAGCGCCGTCGTCTTCCTCTAGCGCTATCGCTGGCGATCCTCGAAGCTTTCGATGCGACTCTCTCTTTATAGTTGTAGGTATATTTTTTATTTTAATTTTATAATATTATTTATTAATTATTGGACTAGATCTATCAATGGGTTGGGTTCGGATCAGAACTTAGATATTCAGATCTAGATCCAATTTTAATTACTGATACCAGATCTAAATCTGAATATTCGATGGGTCCGTACTTTAAATTCTAGACCTGGACCTTAATGGATCTTGGGTATCTGGACCCAATTTTGAGATCCAAAACTAAGAAAGGGATAGGAAGAGAGGGAGGGAGGGGGTCTGGCCTCGACGTCATCGTCGGCAAGGGAGACCGAGAGAGAGAGTGGGAGGGAGGGGGTCCGACCTCACCAGTAAGGGAGATCAAGAGAGTGAGAGAGGGAGGGAGGGGTTCAGCCTCATCATCATCGCTGACGAGGGAGATTGAGAGAGGAAGAGAGGGAGGGGGTCCAGCCTCACCGATGAGGGATGAGATCAAGAGGGAGAGAGGGATCAGGGAGGGGGTCCGGCCACATCGATGATGGAGATTGAGTGAAAGATGGGCTGTCGAAAAGATGAGGGGAGGGTGGAGACAACCAAGAATGGAGGATGGCACACAGTCGAGCTGGTTTGGATTGAGATCGAGTCGATTGGGGGAGGATCCGAGCCAGATATCTCGGGCATGAAGTAGGCTATCTCAAGCATGGAGTTGGCTCGGCTTCTGAGCCAGTCAACTTTTTATTAAAGATTTTAGGAGAACCCCCTGAGGTAGTGGGTCAGCATCGACGGGAGACCACATTCAAGGCATGAAAAATATTCAAAGATATGGACAAAAAAAATTTGCCTTCATTTAATAAGAAATTTTGAGTATAAAGTAAAAAAAGGTCGAAAAAGAAAAATATACAATTATTCGAGGATATCAACCTCAGGAGGGGCGATGGAAGATGGAACCGAAGTGCTCTCAGCTGCCTCGGGTGTCCGAACTGGCTAGAGTGCTTCTACGATAGGCTCGAATGGACTAGACGTAGGCTCGATGAAGGGAGGATCGACTGCGATATCGGATGGTCCCACATCTACCTCATCTTCCGCCTTCAGAAAGCTGAGGTTGAGTTCGAAAAACCTACGAGCCACCCTGCCTTCGTGGAGCTCGAAATCCTTGATAAACACCTCCTAGCCGAATTCGTCATTCAGGTTTCTCATCTCGAAAGAGATCTTGAACTCTTTCATGGCTCGGGTCATCACCTTCGAGATCGACTTCACCATTTGGGTCTCTAGTTTGGTGACCCTATTCTCAGCTTCCCTCCTCCTTTCCTCCTCCAATGCCAGTGCGGCCTTTAGTTCGACCGAGACTAACTCCTCTTCGTGAAGCATGCCTTGGAGACTTTCGATGTCCACCACCTTCTCCTCAGCAAGGCGCTCGACCTCATCAACCCTCTCTTGAAGATGACAGATCTTGACTCGAAGGTCCTCTTGGGCCTTTTGTGTCTCTACCTCCTGACGACGTGTCCTCTTGATGTAGGCGAGCATCTGGTGATCCAACTATAACAAACGATTGATGTTAAAAGAAAAAAAAAATAGAAGAGAAGAGAAAGAGTTGAGCAACGGAGCAATCACCTTGAGAATGATTTCGAGAGAATCCTAGATGAGCTGCTGTGGGTCAAGGTCAGCCATCTGGTCCACCACCTCCAACATGACGAATCTATCAGTTAGATCCTGGACGATCTTTGAGTTATCAAAGGGATATCCTTCCTATTAGATATATATGCCCTAGAAGTCAGAATTGGCTGACACTTATAATACACTTCTAGGAGAAAAATTATAATTTTGACTATAATCAATAAAATGGATTATTTTCTATCACATATGTGTATTAATGTTTATGATACATCCTTTGAGTTAATGATAATGATAATTCATATTTTCAAGAGTTGAAAATTTAAGACATGAATAATCATTGTTAACTCATAAAATGCTCCTGACCATAGGATCATCATGAGGATGGTGATTGATCCAGAAGGTTGGTGTACAATCGCTTTTCTTTAGTAGATGAGTCTTGAGTCTACAGTGTAGAGATATTGGAGCAAGAGTACAGGTACTCGTTAGAGAACGAGGGCACTGAACATGACCACCTTGAGTAGTCATTAGGAAATCTACCTTCTCGTCAATGACTGACTTAATGCTGCAGTGGTGTATCTGATTCTTTGACCTGAGATGCATCGGCAGTTCACCTTGAGGGTGTTATAGTTTGACTACACCATTACTCCATCTTCTTTTTAGATTCCAATTAGACTCCTCCTAAGAACCAAGTTTGACTGATCTTAGGTGCCATCTAAGGAGGAATCTAAGGGACTCTATTCTCACCAATCAGATTTAAATCTGATTTCATAAAGAATTATGATTGGTTGGGAAGAAGAGGAATTGGATCATGCATAGTCTATAAATAAGACCCTACGTCCAACTCAAAGAGGTCATAAAATTTTCACGCCCCAAAGATGGTTCTCTCCTCCTCCTCCACACCAAGCCCATCTTCTCCCTCTCCCCTCCACGTCTAAAGTAGTTTGGGATCTTGGTTGGCGCAATCCAGATGAGAAAAAGACGACAGAAAGCTAGAAGGCTGCGCTGCTGCAAAGGACAACTGCTGATCTTCGAAAGATATTTTGAAGATCCTTCAAATTAGATCTAGATATGATTGTTGAAGATGTGATAGAGAAGAAGAGGATCTCTAGATCCAGTCTGAGTGGATATCGATAGAGATCAGGCACTTGCGTGGCCAGATCCAGAACCTTTCGCTGCTTACAGGATCATCAACGAGTAATATGATTATCCTACATCAAGGTAAATTAAATTTGATTTAATTTATCTATATTTTATTTTATTATTAAAATAATAAAAATTAGATCTAAAATATTTTAGATCTAATTTAGATCAAAGAAAAAATTTTTAAAATATATCTCTTGATCCGATCAGATCTGAACGAACCTGGTTCCGAGAAAATTAGGATTTTTCCTTCAACTGGTATCAGAGCCAAGGTTCTAAAGTATTTAGATCTAATTTTAAATTTATTTTAATTAAAAAATAAATGATTTTAGATGTCACATGAGATGTGATCAGATCTGAAATCAGAAAAAATTAAAATTAAATGATTTGGATCTAAGATTAGAAAATATGCATGACTAGTTCTAAAATAGAATAGTTCTATAGAATAGTCTTGCATGTTTTAATTTAATTTGATTAAATCATATTTTAGATCTATTTATTTACTATTTTTTGATATTATAATTATTATAATAACATCTAAAAAATAGTAAATAAAAATTATTTAATTTTAAATATCATCATATGAGATATGATTGATGCATGTCTAGACTAGTTGTAGAATAGTTCTACATAATTATCTAGATTAGAATTTATTTTGATTAAGATCAATTTAAATCTAATTTTTTAGATTATTATGAGATAATTTAGATCTGAAAAATATGCATGATTCGATACATGAGATGTATGCAAAATATGCCATGATTAGATCTAATTTGTATATGAGATATATGATATAGATCTAAAACTATTTTGTAGTATTGCATGTTCCTGATTAAGGCGTTCCTCTTGGCCGTCCGGTCATAAGAATGAAGAAGGGTTTAAAGGCCCTCTCTTCCCATTCGATGGGGTGTTCTTATGATGTGTAGGGGTGCTGCGTGTTCGTCCTTAATCAGAAATCCAAAACTTACTTTCTGCAAAACCCTAGATCCTGAAACCCTAGGATTTATTGTGCATATTTTGTTTATGAACCCTACTTAATTAAGAATTAAGATTATGAAATATTAATTAGGTCTAAAATTGAGAATTTCAGATCTAAGACATATTCATAATACTGGGTTCGGGCTTGGGTAGCTCAATTAGGTCTAAGCGGTTGATCAAACCGAATCAAGAGTTGGTTAGATGGGATCAACAATGCTTAAATTGACCAGCCTAATAGGATTAAGTCTGGGTCAAGATCGAGTCACGATCAAGGCAAGACCTAATTAGGCTCAGAGGTTAGAGTCTGGATTGTAGGCTAACCCAATTGGTTCTGACTCAACAATTTGGTGTCTAAGGTAAGTTTGGCACATACGACCGACTGGTTTTTAATTGGAAGCTACTCGACCTGAATGCATTCTTGTACGAGTTAATGGCATATTCCTTCCACCGGTCTCACTTACCTGGCCATATCTGTTGACACAGTTCTGATCTGAGGTGGTCAATAATCCGAGCTAACCCATGCCACTAGGTTAGTCATAATTGTTATGACTATGACCAAGTCTAGTTTAATGAGACCTGAATCAATTCTCCCTAAGAAAAGATTAAGTCTGAGGTCTTCCACCATTGTAGATGTGCGGGCCCTTCCCGGGGTTGATTGTTCTCGGCTGGATACAGTGGCTCAGTTGCACCGGGAAGATGCAACCATGTCTATTAGGCATTGGATGCTATGGGCTGGAGGATGAGTTGGGCTCAATATTTTGGATACGGTGAGAGACTCAATTAGGAATCCCAGTCTATGCAAATGGTGGGTCTGACTTAACTAAGGAGTGGATCAATATTTTGGGATACGGTGAGATTCATGAATTAGAGACCAAGTTTGGGTGCACCATGATTAGAGAATCATTGAACAAGAGTTGTTCACTCATTGGCTAACCCATCACCAATAACTGTTAGGTGAGGTGATGAGTCAGTTGGTGAGACCGCACCACCCACTAGAAATCATTAATCATGGAGATTTTTGCATCTCTACAGAGGGAGTGTAGGGATCCGAGAAAATAGTGGGAGCTAATTTATTTAAAAATAAAATTTCTAAATAAATTGGTCAAGTCATAATTACAGTATCTAACTAGAATCTTTGACTCTCTACAGAAAAATGTCTGCGTCCAACCCATTAGGCACGTATCCTGGACACACATAGACTGACTGGACCCAATTATAAAGATTGGCTCAGGAACTACAAAATTATTTTGGGTTCTGAGAAGTTAACCCATGTATTTGGACCAGGACCCTCCCACCTTACCAGCCCGTCCATCCACTTGAACAGAGAGCATCTCTGAAAAAAAATGGATAGACGAAGATAATAAGGCCAGATATTACATGTTGGGCTCGATGTCTGATGAGCTCCAGCGCCAACATGAAGATATCGGGACTGCTCGCCAAATGTTGGCTCACCTGCAGGAGAGATGTTTGGTGAACAGAGTCGCGCAGCCAAATATCAAGTCACGAAATGACTTTTTAAGGCTAAGATGCGTGATGGGCAGTCAGTCCAAGATCACTGTCTGACAATGATCAAGGACATGGAAGAGCTTGAGAAGCTCGGTGTGAAGTTAGACTTGGATCTGCAGAATGATATTATTCTGCAATCCTTGACTGATGCATATGGGCAATTCATCATGAATTACCACATGCATAAACTTCAAAATTCCTTGGCCGAATTAATGAATATGCTGGTTACCGCTGAGCTTTCTATGAAAGGTTCTAAAGGCTCAGTTCTTGCTATGGAATGGACTTCTTCCAAAAGAAAGTCTTATGGAAAGAAAAAAGAAGTCTGTGAAAAAGCAGAAAGGTGGAAGGATCAAAGAAGAAGAAGGCAGAGCCGAAGAAGAAGGCCGATGTCAAAGGAAAGTGTTTCCATTGCAACAGCGACGGCCATTGGAAGCGGAACTGCCCTACTTACCTGGCCACCCTGAAGAACAAGAAGGAAGGTCCTTCTGGAGGTATGCTCGTTATTGAGTCTAACCTTACGGTTTCTTCTGCATCCAGTTGGGTGCTTGACTCTGGTTCTAGTGCTCATCTGTGCACTTCCATGCAGGGTCTTGAGGATAGCAGGAGGCTGAGGGATGGAGACATGATCCTACGCATCGGTAATGGAGCAAGAGTTGCTGCAGTAGCCGTGGGAACATACCCTCTTCGATTACCATCTGGTTTAGACTTAGTTTTGAAAGACTGTTATTATGTGCCTGCAGCTAGCAGGAATTTGATTTCTGTTTCATGCTTAGCACTAAGAAGGCTATGTGATTACCTTCTTTAAGGACCATTGTAACATTCTTTATGAAAGAAATAAAATTGCAAATGGTTTCCTTATTAATGGTCTTTATCAGCTACATATTGATGTACCTATTCTAACTATCGAGCAAAACGTGAATGCCAAACGACCTAGGGATAGTCCAAACGACAGATAGATCCATGGCACACTGAGATTCTAGGTAGACACCTATAGCAGAAGATAGTAGTCATTAGAAGTCAAATGACTGACTCGATAGTAAAATGCAACAGTTCTTGATTTATAGACTATTGGTCTCCTAGCTATGAATGAGGTTATGTTGGCTATACATGTTCATTGTAGGAACTTTGCATTGATGTCTATCTACCTCGAGACAATGATGATCATGAGAATCAAGTCAGAATGGCCATGTGAGTGAAATCTTCAATTGGCAAAATGACTAAACTAGGGTTTGACCCTTAACCCTTGTCGGGGCTCAAGATAGACTTATGGGGACCAAGAGGGCATTCAGCTCTGATGGGTTGCCACCATATACTGCTAGGTGTCACTTGGATTTTGGGAGCAATTAGAATGATTTAGATGCATCACTAGCTGTTCGAATCAGAAGAGTTCTGATCCATCGAAAGGAGTTTCGATGTGCATGATAGAGATCATGACATATCCCATTACCATACAGAACTGTAACTGCACACAAACAAGGGTTTGAATCTGGTGATCATCAATTGAACTGATCTAGTTCAATTGATCTGAATGAGATTCAATTAGGTTCAAGGAAATCGTGCTAGCACTCGATACCTAACGTTCTTCTTTTACTATCATAAATAAGTTGTCCTGACTGAGCCAAAGGAGTTTGTGCTCAATCAGAGGCCTTCATATGGTCTGACTGGAGTTGTCCATGAAAGGTGTCTTATTTGTAAGACTTACCTGCCATTTTTGGTCACCTGCCATTTCTTGTTCTTTGACTTTGGTCAAAAGTCTACCTTTGACTGGTCAGTTGACCATTGACACTTTGACTTTTGACCACATGTCATGCACCTATTGGAGAGCTGGTGGGGGCCTGTCCCCCTGCCAGAACCTGCAAGGAGAAGGGCGCACGCCACCCTCGTGTGCCCAAGTTGGAGGCGCCTAGGAGTCCTTGTTGGAAGGACTCCATCTCCTTTTGGATTCCAATTAGAGTTCTCTAAGAACCAACTTTGACTGGTCTTAGGCACCCTCTAAGGAGGAATCCAGGGGACTCTATTCCCACCAATCAGATTTAGATCTGATTTCACAAAGGGTTGTGATTGGTTGGGAAGAAGAGGAGTTGGATCACAAGATCTATAAATAAGACCCTGCGCCCAACTCAATTAGGAATTCAATTGAAGCCCCAAGGCTGCCTCTCCCCTCCTCCTCCATGCCATACCTTCTCCCCTTGCTCTCCAGCCAAAAGGTTTTGGACTTTGGTTGGTGCGATTCAGATCAAGAAAGGCGATAAAAGAAGAAGGCTGCGCTGCTGCAAAGGACGACTGCAGATCTTCAAAAGAGTTTTGAAGATCCTCCAGATCAGATCCAGATCTGATTTTTGGAGTGATAGAGAAGAAGAGGATCTCCAGATCCAATGAGTGGATACTAGAGGCCAGGCCTTGCGTGGCTAGATCCAGAACCTTCCGCTGCAATCAGGATCATCAAGGGTAATAGGATTACTCAGGTAAATTAAATTTGATTTAATTTATCTTATTTTATTTTATTTATTAAAATAATAAGAATCAGATCTAAAATATATCAAGATCTGATTGAGATCAAGAAAAATTTTGAAATATATCTCTTGATCTGATCAGATCTGAACGAACCTCAACTAGGGATAGTCCAAATGATAGATATCTATGGCACCTGAGATTAGGTCATATAGCAGAAGATAGGATCAACAAATTGGAGAAAAATGGGCTATTGAGTCCATTGACTTCTGAGTCATATCCAACTTGTGAATCTTGTCTTCAAGGCAAAATGACTAAACTCCCTTTTGTAGGACATGGGGAAAGGGCCACAGATCTCCTTGCCCTAGTACATACTGATGTGTGCGGCCCATTTGATGTGCCGGCTAGAGGCAATTTTGTCTACTTCATTACCTTTACCGATGATCTATCTAGGTATGGGTATGTGTATCTTATGAGACACAAGTCTGAAGCTTTTGAAAAGTTCAAAGAATTCAGACATGAAGTAGAAAAACAAACTAGAAAACCCATTAAGGTTCTTCGATCAGATCGAGGAGGTGAATACCTTAGCCGAAAATTCCTAGACTATCTTAAGAAAAATGGCATAGTCTCTCAATGGACTCCACCAGGAACACCTCAACTCAACGAAATTTCAGAATGGAGAAATCGGACTCTATTGGATATGGTCTCGATCCATGATGAGCTTCACAGACCTTCCTGATTTTCTTTGGGGACACTCATTGTTAACTTCAATTTATCTACTGAATAGGGTTCCTCTAAAACCGTTCCTACCACACCGTATGAGATATGGCATGGTAAGAAACCAAGTCTGAGTCATCTCAGAATTTGGGGTTGTCCGGCTCATGTCAAAAGACAACAAGCGGACAAGTTAGAGTTTAGGTCCTTTAGAGCTCGATTCATAGGATATCCTAAAGAGTCATTAGGATACTATTTCTACATTCCAGAAGACCACAATGTGATTGTGAGTCGACATGCCATCTTTCTTGAAAAATAGTTTATTCAAGATAGCGGCATTGGAAAGCAGATTAAGCTTGATGAGAAAGTCTCACAAGTACAACGAGCTAAGGACCAATTGGAACCAAATCAGGTTGAGCCAATAAGAACACTACCTCCTCCACCTCGTAGATCGAAAAGAGTTTTCCATCCCCCTGAAAGATACTTAGGTATTATTTCAGAGGAAGTAGAGAAAATGTTCCTCGTAGGTAATGGTGCTCATGGTGATGATCCCAAAACCTACAACGAGGCGATATCAGATATCGACTCCGAGAAATGGCTAGAGGCAATGCAGTCAGAAATTGACTCGATGCACTCAAACCAAGTCTGGACCTTGGTAGATCCACCAGAAGGTATAGTACCTATTGGGTGTAAATGGATCTTCAAGAGAAAGATTGGTGCAGATGGGAAATGTGGAGACATTCAAGGCTAGACTAGTGGCAAAAGGTTATAGTCAACGCGAAGGCATTGACTATCAGGATACCTTTTCCCAGTGGCTATGCTAAAATCCATCCGCACATTGCTTGCCGTTGCAGCCTATTTCGATTATGAAATATGGCAAATGGACGTGAAAACGGCATTCTTAAATGGATATCTTGAGGAAGATATCTATATGGAACAGCCGCTAGGTTTCACATCCAGTGATACTGATCACAAGGTTTGCAAGCTGCAAAGGTCCATATATGGACTTAAGCAAGCATCTCGGAGCTGGAACACTCGTTTCAATGATGTGATCAAAAAGTTTGGTTTCATCAAAAATGAAGAGGAACCATGTGTCTTTCAAAAAGGTCAGTGGGAGCGCTGTTGTCTTCCTCGTATTGTACGTGGATGACATCCTCCTTATTGGGAATGATATTCCCATGTTGACATCAGTCAAAATATGGTTGTCCAAGGAATTCTCCATGAAAGACCTAGGTGAAGCATCCTTTATTCTAGGAATTAAGGTCTATAGGGATAGACCGAATAGGATGCTAGGACTTTCACAGAAGATGTACATAGAGGAAGTACTAAAGAGGTTTAGTATGGAAAACTCTAAGAGGGGATTAATACCCTTCAGACATGGTATTCATCTTTCCAAGAAGATGTGCCCTAGCACACCTGAGGAAATAGAACGCATGAGCAAGATCCCTTATGCTTCTGCAATAGGGAGCCTCATGTATGCCATGCTATGTACACGACCTGATATAGCCCATGCTGTGAGTGTCACAAGCAGATATCAGTCAAATCCAGGTGAAGAACACTGGACTTCTGTGAAATGTATCCTTAAGTACTTGAGAAGAACTAAGGATATGATGTTGGTCTTTGGTAATGGAGAACTCCAAGTCCAGGGATACACAGACTCGGATTTCATGTCCGATATAGATGATCGAAAGTCGACATCTGGGAGTCTGTTTGTGTGCAATGGTGGTGCTGTCAGCTGGAAGAGTTTCCAAGCAAACTGTGATAGCAGATTCCACCATGGAAGCAGAATATATCGCTGCATCAGAGGCTGCGAAGGAAGCATTCTGGTATAAGAAGTTTGCTGCAGAAATTGGAGTAATGCCATCAGATGCCATTCCTCTATACTGCGACAACAATGGCGCCATAGCCCTTGCTAAGGAGCCGAGGTCTCACCAGAAATCCAAGCACATTGAGCGGCGATACCACCTCATCCGCGATTACCTCGAGAAGGGTTACGTCGAGGTCAAGAGAGTCAACTCCACAGATAATGTGGCAGACCCACTTACAAAGCCGTTGGGCCAGCAGAAGATCGAAGCCCACCTTGAGAAGATGGGACTTAGACTTGTAGCCAATTGGCTTTAGGACAAGTGGGAGATTGTTAGATATATGTGCCCTAGAAGCCAGAATTGGCTGACACTTGTAATACACTTCTAGGGGCAAAATTATAATTTTGACTATAATCAATAAAATGGGTTATTTTCTATCACATATGTGTATTTAGTGTCTGTGATACATCCTTTGAGTTAATGGTAATGATAATTCATATTTTCAAGAGTTGAAAATTTAAGACATGAATAATCATTATTAACTCATAAAATGCTTTCGACCATAGGATCATCACGAGGATGGTGATTGATCCAAAAGGTTGGTGTACAATCGCTTCTCTTTAGTAGATGAGTCTTGAGTCTACGGTGTGGAGACACCGGAGCGAGAGTACAGATACTCGTTAGAGAATGAGGGCATTGAACGTGACCACCTCGAGTAGTCATTAGAAAGTCTACCTTCTCATCAATGACTGATTCGACGCTATAGTGGTGTGTCTAATTCTTTGACCTGAGGTGCATCGACAGTTCACCTTGAGGGTGTTATAGTTTGACTACACCATTACTCCATCTCCTTTTTGGATTCCAATTAGACTCCTCCTAAGAACCAAGTTTGACTGATCTTAGGCTCCATCTAAGGAGGAATCCAAGAGACTCTATTCCCACCAATTAGATTTAGATCTAATTTCACAAAAGATTGTGATTGATTGGAAAGAAGAGGAGTTGGATCATGCATAGTCTATAAATAAGACCCTACGTTCAACTCAAAGAGGACATAGAATTCCCATGCCCCAAGGCTGGTTCTCTCCTCCTCCTCCACACCAAGCCCATCTTCTCCCTATCCTCTCCACGTCCAAAGTAGTTTGAGATCTTGGTTGGTGCAATTCAGACGAAAGAAAGGCAACAGAAAGCTAGAAGGCTGCACTGCTGCAAGGACAATTGCTGATCTTCGAAAGGTATTTTGAAGATCCTCCAAATCAGATCCAGATCTGATTTTTAGAGATATGACAGAGAAGAAGAGGATCTTCAGATCCAGTCCGAGTGGATATCGGTAGAGGTCAGGCACTTGCATGGCTAGATCCAGAATCTTCTGCTGCTTATAGGATCATCAACGAATAATAGGATTACCCTATATCAAGATAAATTTAATTTAATTTAATTTATCTATATTTTATTTTATTATTAAAATAATAAAAATTAGATCCGAAACATCCCAGATCTAATTTGGATCAAAGAGAAAAAATTTTAAAATATATCTCTTGATCCAATAAGATCTGAATGAACCTGATCCGAAAAATCAGAATTTTTCTTCACTCCTCTCGTTCATCACTGTCGCCATCCGCCCCACTAAGGTGAGTCTTGCGGGACATCTTAGCGATGGCTTTCTTCTTTTTTCTTTCTTTCCCTATCTCTTTCTTAGTAGGAAAATTCGAAGCTCGATCTCCGCTGGAGGGACCTAAGGGCATGGAAGGCACTGGGCCCATGCCAGCGGTGCAGACCTTGGCAGTTAGGGCAAGCTCGATGCCGACGATGACCTCGAACAAAGCAGCAGTGGGGGTGGGGACTTCAGATCTGGAAGCACCGACCTTCGCCCTCTTTGAGCCATTGCTTGGCATCTTTTCTTTCCTCTTCTTAGTGTAGAGCCCTTTGGTAAGCATCTCGACAGCTTGTGTATCCATTTCTATAACAAAAAAAAAGCACGGTCAGTAGCAATACACGTATGCAAAATCGTGTGGATCCAAAAATCAAAAGATGTACCTATGGGATCATCGAGATTCAGACCCAGGTTGAATAAGGTTTGTTTCTTTAGAAGATCGAAAAGAGGAGAAACTCAGTATGCTTTAAGTTTATTGGAGGAATCAAGGTTGGCTCCATCTAAGCTAGGAGCTCGGCAAACTGACTCCCTAATATAATCCCATGGAGGAAGACCTAATGGCAGGATCGAGCAATGTACAAAAAAAACTTTTTCTTTTAGTTATGAACAGAAGAAGGGGCATCTTTTAATAACCCCTTTTTGTCGATATGAAAGAAAAAGTACCATCAATCCTTCGTGGAAAGATGGCGCTTGAAAGTATAGAAATTTTTAAAAAATGAAATGATTGACTAGACTTTGGCCAATCGACAGAGAAAGAAAAAATCTATGATGAACCAAAAGAAGTTCGGTATGATAGATGCAAAGAAGATGTTTAAAAATCGAAAGAGGATGACTACAAAAGAGAACGGTGGGAGCCTATGCCCAGCACGCATTGTTTCTAAGTACAAGCAAAATCGGCCGGTCGAAGGGGAGCTAACTCGATCATCGGAGCTAGGAAGTTCGAGGTCCTATTTCGGAGGGATTTCATATTGGATTTGGATCAGAAAAAGATCATTCAGGGTAAAAATAGATGGGATAGTGTCTGGAGTAAAAAATGAGTGGGACATATTCCTAGGTTCTACCTCAGCTAAGGATGCAGGGTCAAAGAAGGTCGGTCTAGATGAGCCCCATGAACCGATGGAGTGGAAGATTTTGGAAGATATTTAGATCGAGATTAAACACCAAGAAAACCCTCCAAAAAAAATAATAAGGAAAAATGCGGGGCAAAGGTTGCCACCAAAAAATCAAGAAAGCAAGAAAGTCAGAAATGAAAAGCACGAATAATCTAAGAGAAGGGTTAGAAAACTGATCTAAGCTATCTGAGGAGAACGAAAGGACGATGGATGCGATGAGGACCAATCGAAAGGATGTCCAAAGCTCAGAAAGGCGAGGGAGAAGATTAAGACCCTTGGGAAGAAGATGGATGGGGCTGACGAAAGGAGAAGATTCGGATAGGAATGACTTTCAGACGAAGGGAGAAGACCTTAAATAGTCAGAAGTAATCTGAGGTAGTTATGATCATGGATCAGCTTTGGTCGGTTAGCATGCACCGCGTGTCCCACTCATCATGACAGAAAGGCTACTATAGGCGGAGTCTTTATGGTGCTGTTCTTGGGGCAGAGTTTTGGTAGAAGAAACAAAGGACCGTCTTTTCGAACTCATTTTAAATTTAAAAAATTTTAATGCCAATGCGGTAAATGCCAAAATATCTCGTTCCGATAAGACGAAAACTTGGGAAGAAACTTCGATAGTCATCTTTTTACTTTCTTCCTTCGAACCTCGAACTCGAAAGTAGGAAGACTATTATTGGGGGTAAACCTTACTCCCATTGAAGTTTGGTTTGGTGCTCAGCCAAGTGTAATTCATAATCATGGGAGAGCTTCAATCATGAACTTCTTCTGGAGTCCTCCAGTAGCCGAACTCCTTCCAAATTTCTCCAGCAGTCGAATTTCTTCTAGAGTCCTCCAGCAACCGAACTTCTTTCGAATTCCTTCAGCAGCTGAACTCCTTTCGAACTTCTCTAGCAGTTGAACTTTTCATAGTCATCTAGGAAGGTCTCCGCACGAATCTGGCTCTACACACAAACCAACTCACCCACAGACTGCCTAAGAGATCCGAACTTCTTTGGTATTGATTTAACTCAAAGATTCATCACCAACTGACGTCTGCTCCTTCGAACTTCAACTATTAAATTTTAATGAACTGGCACACCACGACAATAGATACTACTCCCCATAACAAACTTTACATGATCTCGAGCAGCCCATCATCTGATAGTTACGACTATCGCTATTAGTTTGTTATAGGCTTCGTCTATAAAAAGGATACTCTAGATACATTTTCTCTAAGCTCTCTTTTTCTTCTCGATATCCTGTAATTTTCTCTCCTAAGTACTCTATTTTTATTGATCGAAAGAGCTGACTTGATCATCGAAGGATCTTGCCAGAGCCACCCACCTCAGGCTCTAAGTGAGACTTATCTTGTAGATCACCGACAGTGATCTCATCTTCTCTGACTCTGGTGCTCCTCCAACGATGACCATATTTCACACCAACAAGAATAATTGTAGAGCATTGGTGAGGGAGATATTGAAAGAGGTGGGGATGGAGGAGGTGGAGGAAATAAAAATCATATTCGACATGGTGCTGTAGAGCAGAGGGCTCTGATACTAAGTTAAAAGATAATCCAAGAGAGATGATAGAATGGAAGTTAAAAGATAATCTAAAAGAGAGATGATAGGATGGGATTCTCACACTTAACCTTCTATGTGATGATCCCTTATATATTTATATTCATAAATGGCTATAGTCTGTTAAAACAAATATACGTAACAAAAGTAGGTGAACCTCCCTTACGTAACTAACAGAGAGTTTGGTTATTGGGATTCTCTGTTATCTACTCCAGGAGTCTTTGAAAAGGTTGTTTTGCATGATAACGTCAACAGGGATGTGCATGATTTTGGTTGTTGGGATTCTCTTTTATTTGCTCCAAGAGTCTTTGGGAAGGCTATTTTGCATGACAACGTCGACATGGATATGCATGGTTTGGGTGCCATGCATAGACATACTTCAATAATGTCGGACAGATAAAAGGCAAGTTATTATTGCTCACTACTTGTACTTTAAAATACATTCTAGGTTTCTATTAAACATAACTTATTCTAATATCTTTTGTAGGGCCTTGTTGAGATATTTCAGACTGTTATTTCTAGTGCGGATCATAGATTTTGTGTGCAACATCTGCATGCCAATTTTAAAAGCACTGGGTTCAAGGGAAAGAATTATAGAGATGCTCTTTGGAGGTATGCCAGGGCAACCATACTTCCTAATTTTGAGATTGCCATTAAGGAGATGCGATAGCTTGATGAGATCACATGGCGGTGGCTTGGATAGCACCCACCTGAGTTATAGTCGAGGCATGCTTTCAACCCTAAGAGCAAGTCAGGCATGTTGTTGAACAATATATGCGAGTCCTTCAACAAGTATATTATGGAATTAAGCTCGAGACAAGCCTATCATTATCTTGTTCGAGACTATTCGAAGGCTATTGATGCAGCGGTTCAAACTAAAAAAGATGATTTAGACAAAATTATAGATAATCTTTGTCCAAAAATTCAAAAAAAATTAGAAAAGGTCAAGTTAGAGGCTATGGACTGTCACTATATATGAAAAAGAGGATAAAGATTTAAAGTTGAGCATCATATAGATAGATTTATAGTTGACTTGGATGAGAGTATTTGTGGATGTAGGGTAAGATTTAACTAGCATCCTATGTTGTCATGCTGCAGCAGCTATTATGTATACTAGAAGAATGGCAGAATATTTTGTTAGTGCATAGTACGATAAACAAATATTTTTTATTACCTATGAATATCTTATTGAGCTAGTTTCAGACATGAAATCTTAGCCAAGGATAGACTATCCTAAAGTATCCCCCCTCTCCCCTAAGGGCTCCTCTAGGTGACCCAAAAAGATAAGAAGAAGAGAAGAGGATGAGCCAAAGAATTCTACTAAAATTAGAAGGAGTACATTCTTAAGATGTAGGAATTGCCAACAATGGGACCATAATTCTAGGACTTGCAAAGACCCTAGGAAGAAGAAGGAAAAGAAAAAACAAGATGACATTGCATCTAGTTAAATTGAGAACCAAGTTAGTAGGAAAAGAGTAGGATCATAGGTATTATGAATTGAATTGCATTCAATAATTTTTTGATGATATTTATTTATATTTTGTAACTATTTTTCAAGCTCAAAGAAGTAGAAGAATAAAAAAAATAGCAACCTCAGAACAAACCTCCTCCTAGCCAGTTCCCTCTCATACTCCCTCATTTCGACTAGCAGCAACTTGCTTATCTCAGCCTACAGCAGCTTCCTCTCAGCCTCATGCTTCCTCCTCTCATCCTTTAATAGCATCAACTGAATCAGCAGCAGCCACCTCTCAACTAGTTTTCTCACAGACATCATCCTCATATGCTGCACCAACTAGTAGTATCTTTCGAGCCATGAGTTGTTATTTAGGATTTACTTTGGATGTATTTCAATGTATTACTTTGAAACTTTGGATATTATTTTGGGTTTATTTTGAAGTATCAGACTTTTATTTATTTAGGATATAATTTTGACAAAATTATATTATAATATATTGTTATACATTGTGTTACATTATAATACATTGTTATGTAATGTTACAACTACAAAAAAAGACTACAGCAGTGGTTCGTAACCATTGCCATAGCCCAAAATACTGCTGTCATAAGCTATGGCAGTGATTCTTTAACCGCTACTACTGTAGCCATCGTCGTAGCTCTATGGCAATAGTTATTTAAATTGCTGTCATAGATAGTCTATTGCAGTGGTTTATAAATTGCTGCAATAGATCGACCTATAGCAGCAGTTATATAACCGCTATCATAGGTAATCTATAGCAGTGGTTATATCAAACTGTTGCTATAGGTCGATCTATTGCAATGATTATATAACCGCTACCACAGATAATCTATAACAGCGGTTTCTTAACCACTGTCATAGGTCTAATGCAGTGGTTGGCATCGTTTGCACCAAGGATCTATGGCAGCGTTTAGTACAAATATGGCAACAGTTATAAAACCGCTACCATAGATCTTGAATAATTTAAAAAATTAAAATTTTTATTTTTTTATATATTTTATCTGATAAATATAGATATATAATATAAAAAAATATAATAAATATAAAATTTATTCTAAAATAATAAAATTTTATTATCAAATAAAATTTATTATAATATTTTTTAAAAAAATAAAATACATCAAAAGTCTTCTAAATCTACATCATCATCGTCGTCATCGAAAGTCGGAGCCAGAGTCGGAGCTGGAGTAGGAGTTGGAGTCGAAGCTGAAGCTAGAGCTAGAATGCGGGATAACATATCCTCGAAGCCCGTGACTCTAAAACATGCGCTGTATCGACATCATGTCTCTCATGATGCCCTTCGGATGAGATGCACTCTCCTCAGCCCGATCTGCTCGCGTCGTAGCATGATTTGTCCGTGTCAACGCCTCCTCAAGCTCCTTCCGATTGACGACATCGAAAGTCTGTGAGGAGATGCTCACCTCGAACTAGTAGCTCATCGATATGTGTCCAGGCCTGCATCGGATCCTCTCAGAGTGCTCAGGCTCCAAGACTTGAGATAGATGGTCATGGGGCCCAAAGGTATCCGGGCCATCGTGACCTACAACGTTAATGAACATTAATCAATATTACATGTTGAATAATAATAATAGTATAGCATCAATAAATAGTCTCTAATATGTACACTAATAAATTGATGGATCTATCATTATGCAATGCAATAAATAAAAGCAATAAGATATAAACATCCAAAAAATGTTATACAATAAATTCTACAACATAAATTACATTCATAAATAATTATGGATGAGTAACAGTCGTAGATCTGATCTCTTGTGCGAACCTTAGTGTTAATCCAGAAACCTGAAAGAAGAACAAAATAGATGATGGTGTCATCTTAGGGCTTAAAGTTGGAACCTTAGAGAGACATATCAAATTCTATTCACTCAGAAGCCGAGCTGGCTCCGTGCCTGAGACAGCCAGCTCCATGTTTGAGACATCCGACTTGGATCCTCTTCCAATCGGCTCGATCATGGCCTGAGCCATCTCGACTGTGTGCCATCCCCTCGATCACTCCCTCTCTCCCTCTCTCAATCTCTCTCACCGACGACGACGACGAGACCGAACCCCTCCCTCCTAGCTTTTCTATCTCTCGATCTTTCTCTCTCTCTCTCAATCTTCCTCATCGATGAGGTCGAACCCCATCCCTCCCTCTCTCACTCTCTTAATCTTCCTCACCGGCATGGTCGGACCCCATCCCTCCCAATGATGCCGACGAGGTTGGACCCCCTTCCTCTCTCTCTCGCTATCTCGATCTCTCATACTTCCTCTCTCGATCTTCCTCGTCGGCAAGGTCAGACCCCCCTCCCTCCCAATGATGGCAGCGAGAGACTGGACCCTCTCCCTTCCAATGATGGCGATGAGGTTGGATCCCTCCCTTCCTCTCTCCCTCTCTCGATCTCTCTCATCGACGACGATGGCAAGGCCGGACCCCCTCCCTCCCTCTCACTCTCAGTCTTCCTTGCCAGCAGCTAGCGAGCGACTGGCCCTCCCTCTCTCAATTTATCAATCTCCCTCTCAGTCTCTCTATTTCTTAGTTTTGGATACCGAAATTAGGTTCGACCTTTCGGGATCCATTAGGGTTCGAGTTTGGTACTTCAAGTATAAATCCATCGAGTATTCAGGTTCGGATCCGGTATCAGTAATTAAAATTGAATCTGGATCTAAATATCTAGGTTCTAATTCGAATCCAATCTATTGATAGATCTAGTTCACAGCCATCGACATGGCACAATCCAAGGCTACCGTCACGGTACGGTCCAAAAACTATGATATGTAGATAATTATAATATTTATAATAAAAATTTATAATATTTATTATAAATATTTTATAAATTATTATAAATATACATGATTAATAAATAATACTATAAAATTAAAAAAATATATATACCTACGGCTATAGAGAGCGGGTCGCAGCGAAAGCTCCAAGGGTCGTCGGCGACGATGCTAGAGGAGGACGATGATACTAGAGATAACCTGCAAAATAAAAGTAAGATAGTAAGATAGAAAAGAGAGAGAAAAAAAAGAGAGAGAGAGCAGGAGCGACTGAGGATGGAGGGCCAGGGGGAGGGGGCATAGTGATGAGGAGGCTCGGGAGGCACAGTGATGGGATGGTCGACGATCGAGAGGGAGAGTGTGGGGCGTGGGGGGGTTGGGTGGGGGGTGGTGGGAAGGGGAGGCCGGGGATGGGGGCTGGGGGGTGGGGGGGTGGCAGGGTGGCGGGGAGGAGCGGCCGAGGGGAGGGTGGGGGGCCGGAGATAGGGGGTTGGGGGCTAGCAGGGTGGTGAGGAGAGGCGGCCGGGGATGGGGGGAAAGAAGGGACAGCTGAGGGCCAGGTGGGGGGTGGCGGGGAGGAGCGGTCGAGGATGGGGGGAAGGAGGGGAGGGTGGGGGGACCGGGTGGGGGTGGCGGGGAGGGGCAATCGAAGATGGTGGGGCTGGGGGGTAGCGGGGAGGGGCGGCCGGGGATGGGGGTAATGAGGGATGGCTGGGGAGGAGGGTGGGAGAGCCGGGGGGGTGGTGGGAGGAGCAACCAGGGATGGGAGGGAAGGAGGGGCGACCGAGGGGTGGGGGGGGTGGCGGGTGGCAGTGGTGGGTGGCGGGGAGGGGCGGCTGGGGATGGGGGGTCGGAGGGAGGGGGAAGGAGGGTGGCATCGATCGAGGGGGAAGGAGGGGCGGCACCATCCAAGAGGGGAAGAAGCCTAACCGACGATGGAGAGGAGGGGGAGAGAGAGATCGAGCGTGCACAGAAGGAAAGCAGAAAAAATTTAAGAATTTTTAATCTAACCTACGACAGCGATTATCAAACCACTGCCATAGATCTACGATAGTGGTTACTCAAAATCACTGTCATAAATCTACAGCAGCGGTTCTATAATCACTGCCGTAGATTTATGATAGCGATTTTTGATAATCGCTATCGTAGATTGAAAATAATTTTTTTAAATATTATATAATTTTAAAATTTAATATCTATTTTATCATTCATTATCTAAATAATTATCATTAGAATGTCGTCGCAAAAGATCGCCTCGATCCGATAGCCCTAGCTTCATCGATTAGAAAAATTTAATTTCAACGATCACGAATGATGATGCGATGGTCTGATAGATGGAGACCTTCGATAGATCTAAAAATCTACAATAATGATCTCGATGATGTTTGTAACATACTATCAAAGTTTCACCTCAATCGAATATCGTTATCATGATCAATTTAGTATGGAATAATTTTTATCGTTAAATTAGAAACAAGCGATCAAAGGATTAAACGATATTTGATTATAAGATAATATTTTAGTTAAATGATCTTAATTATAATTTTAAATATTTTACATGATAATGATAGTAAAATTTAAATCATTTTTATATAAATTATTCATATTAAGTAGATATTGTAAAAGCACGAGCATAAGAATCAGTGAAGTTTCATAATGGTTACCAGGAGACGTATAGTTTTAGATCGTTCTTCATCTCACGAGTTAAATTTTATAATCACCATCATAAAAAATGATTAAAGTAGTAGCTAAGATCATTTATAAAAATAATTATCTCATAATCGGACACCATTTGATTTTTTGATCACTCGTTTATCATTTAATAATTGAAACTAACCTATACTAAATTGACCAAAATAACGATATTCAATTAAAGTGAAACTTTGATAGTACGCTACAAACATCACTGAGATCATCGTTATAGATTTTTGGATCCATCAAAGATCTTCATCTATTAGATCATCGAATCGTCGTTCATGATCGTCGAAATTAAATTTTTCTAATCGATGAAGCTAGGGCCATCGGATCGAGGCGATCTTTTGCAATGACACTCTAATGATAATTATTTAGATAATGAATGATGAATATAGATATTAAATTTTAAAATTATATAATATTTAAAAAAGATATAACAGCGGTTATAATTAACCACTGCCATAAATAAGCTTATAGCAGCAGTTCCTACTAACCACTGCTATAGGTCTGACTTATGGCAATGGTTTCACTAACCGCTGCTATAGGTCCAACCTATGATAGTGATTTTTGTTAACCACTGCTATATGTCGGATCTATAGCAGCGGTTAGTAAGAACCGCTGCCATAGGTCCGACCTATAGCAACGGTTAACGAAAATCACTGCCGTAGGATCTGTGGCAGCGATTTCGAAAACTGCTGCCATAGTATGCACTGTCATAGATTATTTTTATAGTAGAATGTATTACATTGTAAAATATTATTCAACTTTATGAAACATTATAATACATTGTGATACATTCTGATATGTTACCATTTTTTATCTTAAATTATCATATATTATGATAATTTATGGTTATGTATCATTATTTAGCATTATATCTTGATATGTGTCTTACATGTATCTTCAAACAAAGCAAATCATGTACCCTTGTTCACTAAATTTTCCAAGCAGATAACTTTATCTTTCTACATTTTTTTATGGGCTAAAGACAATGGGATAATGAAAAGATAGCATCTTCAGTGTTATCATCATATCCTCACAGCTAGGAGTTACTACATCTAAACCTGCTTATTTTTTCTCATAGCCAACTCCCTCCCAGCCAGCAGCATGTCACTTGTCTTCACAGGAGTACCCTATTCAACTCAATCATGACATGTATTAGGGCCATTTTGGTTGTATCAAAGCCATTTTGGTTGTATGTTATGCCATTTTTGGATGTATCATGGACTTCATTGTATTTTGTATGTAATGTTGAATCACTTGGGCGTATTTGGATTGTTCTGTCCATGCACTGATATATTATCTTGCTTTGTAAAATATTATGAAATAATTCAGAATATTTTAAATACTTATGATACATTATGATTTATCAATAAAATTTTATATATTTATAAAATTTTATTAAAAATTATGATATTTTGATACATGTGATTAAAAAAGTTCTCACAGGTACCCCAAAACTGCATAAGATAATACATCTTTGTTCATTTTTTTCTAAAAATAGGGGGTATATATTCAACATTTCTATACTATAGGGGGTGCAAACGTAACAAAAGTAAAACATAAGAGGCGTTCATCGAAACTTTTTAATATAACAGGAGATAAGTTTGCAAGTCTTAGATAAGTTCAAGGGAGATACTTATAGGTTCATTAATTAATTTAAACCATTACTTTATGATATTCTAACTTCAGGATAAATCTGGATGTGAAATATAAGCAGCGTAGGTGTTTTAGATTAGTGATTAAATTAGGCAACTAATCATCAATATATGTTCTTATTCTATTTTTTGGCCTACAACATGTAGTGACTGAATGATTGAACTGAAAGGTATATGTTCTTTTTCTATATTTTTTAACTGCAAAAGGAAGATGATTTTCATTATGGATTTGACCTGCTTTACAGGCTGATATAATGTCATTTGCTGATGTTTTTGTAGGTCTAATTTAGAGAATTGCCAAGTGGGATGCTGGACTTGGGCTAAATAGGTGATGCAATGTCAGTCAGAAAAGGACTGTGCTTAACTTGCAATATTTCTACCACCAATAGAAGCTGCTCTACTAGATTGGACTATTAATTTGATGGCTGATGTTGTCCAAGAAGAACAGCAGAACAAGATGAATGCACACAACATTGTAATGGTATTTGCTCCAAACATGACCCAAGTAACATTTGCTTAATCTAACTTATTATGATCTTGCATTACTTTAGCAGTGGTATATATTAAACGTAGTTAGCTTCTCTTTTCTTTGTTTGGCTTGGTTTAATTTGTTCAATACAAATCAGACCTCATTTCATAAAGGATTACAAGATATATAATAGGATTTTTCATTAACATGATTTTACAAAATACAAAATCAAACCTCATTTCATAAACAAGAACCCAATATGGAAGATTTTTTAGTACCTCATTTCATAAATGATTACAAAATACAATAATCTACTCGATGATGTGGGACCAGACTAGCTAACCTAGATCTAACTAACCACCAATGAGATCAGTGAATAAAATTAATTAAAGTAATTAAAGTATAAAAATAGTAAAAAATTAAAGCGAGCAAAAAAATTAACTAAGAATCCAGTCATGATTAAAGTCCCATTTATGAAGCAACCCAATTGGCACGCACAGACGAGAAGTTTGAAAATAGGACCATTGGTTGTTAAGAAATGACTACTAGGCTAGGGCTATCAACTCAATTAAATTTGAAACTAAGAGAATAAAAGATAGGTAACTAGCATGGAAAGATATGTAACAGTACTGATTTAAAAATTTTAAATTATTCTTATAGTGGTCTCACATCGCATGGGATATCTCGATTCCTGGATGAGGGAGATCAGACCGAAAAAGATTGAGAAGATAAGCATTGAATCGCGGTAAGTAGGACCAAAAGTCTTCGGACCTGAATCATCCAAAATAAGAAAGATAAGTACAAATATTGCAAGAAACACCCAAACATATTGAAAATCCAAAATAACCCCCAAAATAGAAGACAAAATAAGAAAGTCAACAATTGGGGTTTGGATTTGCTCTGAAATTCATGCTCCTCTTCACGATTGTTCAAATAGAGAGGAGGGGAGGTTTCGAAAGGAAATAGGGGATCAGATGGGTCCAGTGATGTCCTCAAAGTTATCGGATTGCTGGATCATTGGTGGTGGCAGAAGGTGCTGGTGGTGCGCCAGTGATGTTTGAGGGTTCCAGTAGTGGCGAAGGGCACTGGAAGTGTCGAAAGTGTGTAGTGGACGTCATTAATAGGGTAGGGTCCATTGGGTGGTGGGGTCGATAGCTGATGGGGGTTCCACCAGAGTGGCCATTCGAGGAGAGAGGAAGATGTCGATGGAGTGGTTTGAAAGGAATCGAAGAGGGGTGTTGTGAAGCCCTCTTGGCTGATGGATTTGATGGTGATGGTGTTAATGGTGGGTTATGGCAATAGCGATGGAGGGCGATGTGGTTGCAGACATCCGAGAAGTTGCCGATGATGGCCATCGACTGCCTGGAGGGGTATAAGGGATAGGGCTGTGGGGTGAGTGGATGCCACAGGTGCTATTGGATGTAGGGGAAGAGAGGGGAGGTCAGTGGTTGTGTTGGTGGTGGTAGAGAAGGGTTTAGGGAAAAAATTCGGAGAGGGTAGATGGTGATGTCACAGGGGTTTGATGGTAGAAATTAGGAGGAGGAGGATAGAGTAGGGCATTAAATCAGTAGCCGATGGCGGTGGTGTGTCTGAAGGCTTGAGAGCTTGGGACAGAGGAGGGAAAGGATTCTATAGCTTGGGGAAGAAAGCTTTAGCACAGAAGAGAAAGAAGAAGAGGAGGAAGAAGGAGAAGCTTAGAAGAAGAAGAGAGGGAGAAGAAGAAGAGGGGAAGAAGAAGAAGACTCAGAGGGAAGAACAAGGGAGTTTTAATTCTATTCCATCTCTAATTTTTTCTATTACATAACAACCCATATATAATGGGCCTTAACAAACTCTAACAAACCCTATAATAAAATAACAAACTCGGTAACAAACCTATAGAATCCCTAACACACTAGTCCAGCTCATGCTTTCAAATACGTGCATAAGCTGAAAATTGAAAAAAAATGCACCCAATCCCTTTACGCCCATTCATACACCCAGGTAAAATAATAATAAAAAATAAATAAAATACATGTAGACTGCATCGATAATAGTACTGGATGATATTCTCATTACTCAAAATGTCCCAAAAATAAAGTACAAGACTTCTGGAATAAAATTGGGATACTCAATTGAGAATAATTAGTATATTTAAATTGGAAAATTGGTTATATAGAAAAAGATAATAATCCAGTATGCTAGCATACACCAAACAGCCCAGGTGGCCCCTTTTTTGTAGCTGTTGATCCAAAGATTGATTTTGATGATGACAAAGAGTTTTGAGTATAAGTTATAAAGTTAACTATGTTTATGAGGATATGCAGTTTTAAAATTTTAAGTGCTCATAATTTTTATTTTAAAATTTTAAGTGCTCATAATTTTTTAAGTGTTTCTTGATATTTTAATGAGGATAAAATCAAGTCAAGAAGACAAGTCTAGTTTATAAATCAAATTAAAGAAGAAAGAATTATAAATAGTCTTTGACACACATGGCATGCAACTTGAGCTGACCTAGTCTAGGATTAACCCGACCTAGTCTCAATGGAAGCAAAAGATAGAAAGCATAGAAAATAAAATTTTCAAAATTCAAGAGACTGAGCCGACTAAGCTATAAACTGAGCCGACCCAGTGAGACTGAGCTAATCCAGTCAAAAACTGAGCCGACCTAGTGATTGTAATGGCTAGTTTTCATATCTGCAGCTTTGTCATCCCATGGGCTTTTTAATGGCTATTTTCTCATCTTCAATGGCTAGATCTCTTTCTGAAGATCCTCCAGATGTCAAAAAATGATGGATAGCCTTAAGAATATATATGAAAACCTTTGGAGCATTAAAGAGATATTTTTTGAGAGAATATTGAGTATTCTTTGAGAAAGCTAAGGAGTGAGTTGAAAAAAGAAGAGGAGTTATTTTTAGAGTGATCCTTTATCCTTCCACTACAAATCATTCTTAAAAAAGTGAGAGCAAGAGTAAAGAGAATCAAGAAGCCTTACAATCTCTCAATCATTCAAGAAGAAGAAATAAAGCCTACAAGTAAAGCAATTTAGATTTTCTTCTCTTATGCTTCAAAAGAGTTTGTTTTAATTATATTTCTATATTTGATTTCAAGTTTCTTGGGATGAGAAACTTGGATTGGTCCAAGTCTTGAATTAAACGATTGTATTGGTTTGATTGGTTGGCCAAACTTAAAATCAATCGAGATTGATTGTTAGCCTGGAGAAAAAGAATCACTTATGAGATTTTGGTTGATGATCCAGAAAAAATCAACTGGATTGATTATGAGTCTAAAAAATAATCTTGTACGATTTTGATTGGTGAGCTAGAAAAAATCAACTAGATTTGATTGTAAGCTCAAAAAATAATCGGACTGTAATTCTAGTTATGAATTATAGTTGAATTCCTAAGAGATATACTTAGAGAGTGAATGTAGGTGCTGAGTTTGGCATCGAACCACTATAAAATTATTGTACTTATGATTGTGTTATTATTCTATTACTTTCATTCATTGCACATTACATATCTTATTTGATTTAGTACTTAATTAGTTTAATCCACTCACATCTTAAGATTAAAAATTTTAAATATCCAATTCATCCTCCTCTTGGATAGCCATACTTGGGCAACAATTGGTATCAACCAGGTGCTCTGTTATTGATTTTTGATCTAACCATCTAGAGCTAAAGATTTTGGCAATCCAAATAATTTTTTTTTTAATGAAGGCCATTCTATTGATTGTCCTCCACTGTTATGTGAATCAAATTACATACATTGAAAAATTAGAATAAAAATTTTTATACAATCACATGATTATAATTATGGAAGATTATAATCGATGGCTTACATACTTCCAAAGCATTAAAAAAGCATGATAAGAAAATGGCCCAACTTAATGCTAAGGCCATGAATATACTTTATTACTCCTTAGATATTAATGAGTTTAATGCAATTTCTTCATGTATTTCAGCGAATCAAATATAGAAAAAATTAAAAACGACTTATGGAAGAGCAAATCAAAAAAAAGAACCAAGCTTTCAAGAGGATAAGCAAGCTCACCCCAATATATGCCTCATGGCTCATAAGAATGAAAAGAAGAAAAAGAAGAAGAAAGAAAGAAGAAAGAAAGCAATAAATAAGGGGGAGCAAGTCAAAGAAAAGCTAAATGAGAAAGAAAAAAAAAGTATTACAAATTCTTGCCTCATGGCCAATGATAATGAGGTAAATATTAATAACTCTTTTGATTTTACTTTTGAAGAATTATATGAAGCCTTCAATGATCTAATGGATGAATATAAAAAGATAAGAGTTCAAAACAAAGAGCTTAGAAAATCTAATTTATTTTTGACCGAAGAAAAAAATAAAATTTTGAGTGAAAAAGAAGATCTATAAAAAAATAAAAAATATGGCCAAAGAAAAAAAATATTTTTTGAAATAAATTGAAACTCTAACTAAGAAAAAGAAGAATATATAGTAAAATCTAAAAAATCCTTAGTTAATGAAAATATTGAGCTGAAAAAGAAATATAAAAATTTGAAATTCTTTCTAGAAAAAAATGAAAATCTTTTAAAAAAATGAAAGAACTTTTAGAAGAAAATAAGAAATTAAGAAGAGAAGTTGAGATTTTGAAATCTATAGCTGAAAGTTTTATAATTAGCTTTCAAAATCTTCAATCTATGATAAAAATCAATGGAACTATTTTTAATAAAATAGAAATCAATTTTAATACTTCAAGAAAATAGTAAAATACTAAAAATATTTTTACATGACCTCCAATTAAAGATCATACTATTAAATATTTTAAGTGTAATCAAATTGATCATAAAATTTTAGAGTATAATTTTAAAAGAATTGGCCAAATCTTGATAAAATAAATTTGAATTGCAAAAGGAATCTTGAATACTAGCTCCTATAGACCCAAGATAGCTTGGGTACCAAAAGTTATGAAGTGATTTTTGTAGGTATGCCAAGCATCCAATAAAATAAAAGAAGCAAATTCTTAAGGAATAGATACTTATGACTCAAAATAGATGTGTGATGATACTTGGTAAAAACTAAACTTATTTTAACATCTCACCATTAATAATTATTAAAATTTTTTTGCTGAATTTATTGATTTTGATGATCCATCGATATATATGTATAATATGATTCCTTGCCTTGAATATTTTTAATGTATTGTCAAAAATTAGTATAATTGACAAATTTTGATGACTTCTCAATGCTTGCAATGATTTTACATTTTGACTTGAATGATTTGATTTCAAAATCAATACAACTTCCTCTATGTATCATCTTAATTGATTAAGCATAGATTTTTACTTTAAATTTAGCATGTTTTCTTAACTCCTTATATCATGTTATTATTTGAGAAACTTAAATTAAGACAAGCTTGATTGCATAAGGATTCATTTGAGTGTTAAAACTTGCAAGTTAATTTATCTTTTGACATTCTTATAAGATATATAATTATTGAAATATCTCAAAAATTGTATGATACAAAGTATTTTATGATAAATCATCTATTCGTAAAAGATCAAGTGCTTGACTTTGATAATTTATATTATATCTTAGCTTAATCTCTAAGGATTAAAAAATTTTATAGTTGAACCTAACTTTTGAAGCCTTTATCTAGTTTTTCTTTGACCTAATCTTGATATGATCTTATTTGATTTGATTGATTATCATACCACCAATTGAATGTCAAATGATTCAATATTTTATCTTATTGATTTTAATGATATTATTCTGATTGACTATTATAATTGATTATGGTTGAAGATATATTGAATAAAATTAATTTATGAACTTTTATGATTAGAATTTAAGAATAATTTGAAACATTGACATATTTGTTTGATAAGCTAAATTTCTTGAAGAAATATTTTCAAATTCAATTGGTATCTTGAATTATAGTAAATATTATTAATGACAATAAGTGGAAGAAAATTTTGTAAATAAAGAAAATAAATTTAATATATCAAATTATATCAAAATTTTATCATAATAGGATATTTTTTATAATATGATTTTAATTTGGTTATGAGGTATAAAATTGATCAAGAGTAAGCAAGAAATAAAATTAAGAAATATGGCATATAGTAAGGGGAAGTGAATTTTAAATAAAAGTTAAACTCAATTAACTAAAATATTAAAGGGGAGCTCAATATTTTTAGATTATTTTACTTTCCTGATTTTATTGATAACTTTCTTTTAGAGTTATTCTTTTTGATGCTGTCAAACAGAGAAAGAATTATTATTAAGTATATGCTTGAGCTTAACTAGAATGAAGTATATTTTTATTATTTAGTAGTTTTATGTATTTTAAATGCATAATTTTATAGAAACTCACTATATATTATTTTACATATACTCAAAAGTTTTGTCATAATAAAAAATGAGATGAATGTTAACTCAAAGATTGATTTTGAAGATGACAAAGAGTTTTAAGTATAAGTTATAAAGTCAACTATATTTATGAGGATGTATAGTTTTAAAATTTCAAGTGCTCATAATTTTTTAAATATTTTTTAATATTTTAATGAGGATAAACTCAAATCAAGAAGGCAAGTCTAGCCTATAAATCAAATTGAAAAAGAAATGATCACAAACAGTCTTTGACATGCATGACATATAAACTGGACCGATCTAGTCTAGAACTGAGCCGACCTAGTCTTAGTGGAAGCAAAAGACAGAAAGCACAGAAAGTAAAATTTAAAGACCTAGGAGACTGAGCTGATCCAACTATAAACTAAACTGACCCAGTGATTGTAATGGCTAGTTTTTAGATCTGCACCTTTTTCATCCTATGGACTTTCTAATGGCTATTTTTTCATCTCCAATGATTAGATTACTACTACAAAAATGGCCTATGGCAGCGCTTACTATGACAGTAATTTTTGAAACCACTGCCATAACTCCTACAGCAGCGGTTTTTGTTAACCACTGCTATAGGTCGGACCTATGGCAGCAGTTTTTATAACTGCTGCTATAGGTCCAACATATAGCAGCGGTTATAGAAAATCACTATCGTAGGTCAGACTTATAGTAGCGGTTATAAAAAATCACTATCATAGATCAATCTATAGCAGCGATTTATTGTAACCGCTGTCATAAGTCGGACCTATAGCAGTGGTTAGTAGAAACCGCTGCTATAATTTGATTTATGGCAGCGGTTAATTATAACCGCTGTCATATATATATATTTTTAAAATATTATATAATTTTAAAATTTATCCATCTTTATCATTCATTATCTAAATAATTATCATTAAAGTATCGTCGCAAAAGATCACCTCGATCCGATGGCCCTAACTTCGTCGATCAGAAAAATTTGATTTCGACGATCATGAACAACGATACGATGATCTGATAGATGAAGACCTCCGATGGATCCAAAAATCTACAACAATGATCTTGGTGATGTTTGTAGCATACTATCAAAGTTTTACTTTAATCGGATATTGTTATCTTGGTCAATTTAGTATAGATTAGTTTCAATCGTTAAATGATAAATGAGTGATCAAAGGAACAAACGGTATCCGATTATGAGATAATTTTTTTATAAATGATCTTGGCTACTACTTTAATCATTTTTTATGATGGTGATTATAAAATTCAACTCATGAGATGAAGAATGACCTAAAACTATACATCTCCTGATAACCATTCTGAAATTTCACTGGTTGTTATGCTCGTGCTTTTGCAATATCTACTTAACATGAACAGTTTATACGAAAATGATTTAAATTTTACTATCATCACATAAAATATTTAAAATTATAACAAAGATCATTTAACTAAAATATTATCTTATAATCAGACACCGTTTAATCCTTTGATCGCTTGTTTCTAATTTAATGGTCGAAATCATTTCGTACTAAATTGATCATGACAACGATATCCGACTGAAGTAAAACTTTGATAGTATGCTACAAACATCATCGAGATTATTATTATAGATTTTTAGATCCATTAGAGATCTTTAATCAGATCATCACATCGTCGTTCGTGATCGTCGAAATCAAATTTTTCTAATCGATGAAGCTAGGACCATCGGATCAAGGCAATCTTTTGCGATGACACTCTAATGATAATTATTTAGATAATGAATGATAAAGATGGATATTAAATTTTAAAATTATATAATATTTAGAAAAAAAATTTAAAAAAATTATTTTTCATCTATGGCAGTGATTATCAAAAATCGCTGCTATAGATCTACAACAGTGGTTCTATAATCGCTATCATAGATCTATGGCAGCGATTTTGGATAACCACTATCGTAGATTTATGGCAGTGATTCAATAATCACCATCGTAGATTTATGATAGCGGTTCGATAACCACTGCCATAGGTTAGGTTAAAATTCTCAAAATTTTTTCTTTCCTCCCGTGCGTGCTCGATCTCTCTCACACTCTCTCCCCCTCCTCTTCGTCGTTGATGAGGCTACCGCTGTCATAGATTTATGACAACGGTTCGATAATCACTGTCGTAGGTTAGGTTAAAAATCTCTAAATTTTTTCTTTCCTTCCGTACACACTCGATCTCTCTCGCTCTCTCTCTCTCCCTCCTCTTCATCGTTGGTGAGGCTCCTTCCCCCGATCGATGTCGCTCCTTCTCCCCTTCGACTGGCATCGCCCCTCCTTCCCCCTCGATCGATGCCGCCCCCCCTTCCCTCCCTCTTCGGCCCCCCATCCCTCGTCGCCCCTTCTCCCCTCAGCCTCAGTAAAACCCCCTCCGACGAACCCCCATCCAACCCTCCCTCGGCCCCTACGAACCCTCCTCCGACGAACCCCCTCCACCCTCACTCGGTCCCCCATGAAACCCCACCCCTTGCCTCCCCATTCGATCCTCCTCGGTCCCAGTGAACCCCCCTCCGACGAACCCCCATCAGACCCTCCTTCGGCCCTCTGTGAAATCTCTCTCTGATGAAACTCCATCCACCTTGACCCTCCATCGACCCCCCGTGAAACCCCTCCCCCACACTCTATCCTCCTTCGACCTCGGTGCGAAACCAAAACCCCCTTCCGGTGAGCCCCCTCCACCTTCCTTCGCCCCCGCGAAATTCACCCCCCCACCACCACCAAACATTCTGACCCTCCGATCAAGTGCAAAGCCTCCTTCGACTCCTCGTCACTGTGCCCCCTCCCCCTGGCCCCCCATTCTGACCGCCCCTACTCTCTCTCTCTTCTCTTTTTCTCTCTTCTCTATCTCACTATCTTACTTTTATTTTGCAAGTTACCTCTAGTGTCGTTGTCCTCCTCTAGCATCATCGCCGACGACCCTCGGAGCTTTTGATGCGACCCATTCTCTATAGTCGTAAGTATAATTTTTTTTAATTTTATAATATTATTTATTAATTATATATATTTATAATAATTTAAAAAATATTTATAATAAATATTATAATTATTATAATTATTTGTATGCCATAGTTTTTGGGTCATGCCGTGGCGGTAGCCTTAGGCCAGCCATGTCGACAGTTGTGGACTAGATCTATCAATGGGTTAGATTTGGATCGAAACTTGGATATTTAAATTTGAATCCAATTTTAATTATCGATACCGAATCCGAATCCGAATATCCGATGGATCTGTACTTGAGAGAGGAAGGGAGGGATCCGACCTCGCTGCTGTCATTGGGAGGGAGGGGGTCCGACTTCACCAGCGAGGAAGATCGAGAGAGGGAGAGTGGGAGATCGAGAGAGCGAGAGAGGAGGGGGTCTGGCCTCATCAGCATCACTGGGAGGGATGGGGTCCGGCCTTATCGACGAGGAAGATCGAGAGAGTGAGAGAGGGAGGGATGGGGTTCGACCTCGTCGATGAGGAAGATCGAGAGAGGGAGAGAGAAAAATCGAGAGATGAAAAAGCTGAGAGGGAGGGGTTCGACCTCACCACCATCATCGGTGAGAGAGATCGAGAGAGGAAGTGATCGAGGGGATGGCATACAATCGAGCCAGCTCGGATACGCAGCTGAGCTAGCTTGGGCCATGATTAAGCTGGCTGGGGGAGGACCCTAGCTGGATGTCTCAAGCACAGAGCCAGTTGTCTCAGACATAGAGTTGGCTCAGCTTTCGAGCGAATAGAATTTGATATATTATGATATTATATTGATTAATGTTCATTAACATTGCAGGTCACGATGGCACCGAAATGCCATCTAGCTTTCACCCCTGTCCCTCAATGGGTTATGCACAGTTTAGCATCTGAGGAGCAATCGGAGCATACTCCATCCACCTCGACATCGACTGCTCAAAAACCTCCACTATCGGCATCTACTCTATCGACGATATCTACTCCACCAACAGCTAAGCCTCTACTGTCGCCCATATCTGAGGCACATGCTACTACGCAGGCATTTGAGTGTACGTTTTTATTATATTAGCATAACTTTATTTTTTATATAGTATTTGTATACTTATATATTTGCATAACGTATTTGCATTGCAGGTACATCATCCAGTCGGATATTTTATGATCCCACATATATGGCACACGTGTGGAACCGCTAGCATCAGGTGATGGTCTATTATGATATGGAGGAGAAGTCGATAGGAGAGATCGTGCAGGAGATGCATTCCTTTTTTGGAGTACTTGTGAGATGGTCGGACATCATTCCCATAGAGCCCAAAGACTAGCGTTTGATGGATGCTGCCGTTAGAAACTGGATATGAGAAGAGATATGGGTAAGTACGCACATCTTAGTTATATTTATATATTTTATATGTTTACACTATATATGTTTGATTAGAATAATTTTATAACTAATTTTTGATAACTTTGTACAGAGAAGGTATGACTTCTCTGATCATGAGAGGGCTCGAGATGTCCGATTGAAGAAGATCGAAAAGTTATATCGGGGTTACAAGATCAAGCTCCATAGAGGATGGCTCAAGCATCGATGAGATACTTCGGAGGAGCTTGTTCCCTGACTGTCCTCCGAGTCAGTAGGAGAGGATGGTTAGACACTGGAGGAGACAAAAATTTGAGGTAAAATTTCTAACTTTTAAAGTTTTTAATATGCTTAAAATTTTATTTAAATATTTTTTTAAATATTTATTATTTATTTAAATACTTATTAGGCTACCTTCCATCAGAACCAAAAGAACCGTGCAGTCCAGGAGTATACGCACATTCTAAGTCGCGAGTCTATGACCAGTCGCATGTATAGAGAGGTAATTAATTTTAAATCTTATTAGATAAATTAAATTCATATTTTTATCATCTTTCTGATAAATTTATTCTTTATTATAGCTGATGAGAGATGGAGTGATCCAGCTGCATGGACAAGACGGACAGGCCGATGAACACCACGATCGAACATACTTTTATAAGTATTAAATATATTAGTATATATGATTAGTATTATAGCATTTCTTATAAAATTTTATTTTAATTTATAATTATAAGATCAGTTAGATATGCTCGCGAGCGAGGGCCCGGATACCTTTGGGCCCCATGACCATCTATCTTAGGTCTTGGGGCCTGAGCACTCTAGGAGGATTCGATGCAGGCCCGGACATACGTCGATGAGCTACTGGTCCGAGGTGAGCATCTCCTCATAGACTTTCGATATCGTCAATCGAGAGGAGCTTGAGGAGGCATTGGTACGGGCAGATCATGTTGCGATGTGGGCAGATCGGACTGAGAAGCATGCATCTCATCTGGAGGGCATTGTGAGAGACATGATGTCGACGCTCAGCAAATATTTTAGAGTCATAGGCTTTGAGGATATGTTGACCCACATTTTAGCTCCAGCTTTGGCCTTGGCTTCAGCTTTCGATGACGACGACAACGATGATGTAGATTTAGAAAACTTTTGATGTATTTTATTTTTTTAAAAAAATATTATAATAAATTTTATTCGATAATAAAATTTTAGTATTTTAGAATAATTTTTAGGTTTATTATATTTTTTTATGTTATATATCTATATTTATTAGATAAAATATATAAAAAATAAAAATTTTATTTTTTTTAATTATTCAATATTTACGACAGTGATTTTATAACCTCTATCATATCCATGCCAACTACTGCCATAGATCCCTGATGCAAATGGTGCCAACCGCTGCATTAGACCTATGACAGCGATTAAAAAACTACTACTATAAATTACCTATGACTGTGGTTATGTAACCGCTGCTATAAATAATTTATGATAGTGGTTACATAACCGTTGCTATAGGTCGATTTATTATAGTAGTTTATAAACTGCTGCAATAGACTATCTATAGCAGCGGTTCTAACAATTGCTGCAACAACCACTACCATAGAGCTACGGCGACGGTCGTAGTAGTAGCGATTAGAAAATCACTGTCATAACCTATGACAGCGATTTTTTGGGCTATAGCAGTAGTTATGAACCGCTACTGTAGCCCTTTTTTATAGTAGTGGATCTCTTTCTAAAGACCCCTAGATGTCAAAAAGTGATGGATAGCCTTAAGAATATATATGAAAAATATTTGGAGCATTAAAGAGATGTTTTTTGAGAGCATATTAAGTATTCTTTGAGAAAGCTAAGGAGTAAGCTGAAAAGAGAAGAGAAGAAGTTATTTTTAGAGTGATCCTTTGTCTTTCCACAATAAATCATCCTCAAGCAAGTGAGAGTAAGAGTGAAGAGAATCAAGAAGTCTTACAATCTCTCAATCATTCAAGGAGAAGAAATCAAGCCTATAAGCAAAGCAACTTAGATTTTCTTCTCTTATATTTTAAAAGAGTTTATTTTAATTATATTTTTATATTTTATCTCAAGTTTCTTGCAGTGAGAAACTTGGATTGGTCCAAGCCTTGAATTGGATGATTGTATTAATTTGATTGGTTAACCAAACTTAAATGAGGTTTTGGTTGGTGATCCAAAAAAAATCAACTGGATTGATCGTGAGCCCCAAAAATAATCTTATACGATTTTGGTTGGTTAGCCAAAAAAAATTAACTAGATTTGATTATAAATCTGAAAAACAATCGGACTGTAATTCTAGTTATGAATTATAGTTGAATTTTTAAGGGATATACTTGGGGAGTGGACGTAGGTGCTGAGTTTGGCACCGAACCACTATAAAATTATTATATTTGTGATTGTGTATTATTGTTCTATTACTTTCATTCACTGCACATTATATAGCTTATTTGATTTGGCACTTAATTAGTTTAATCTACTCACATCTTAAGCTTAAAAGTTTTAAATATCCAATTCACCCCACTCTTGGATAGCCATACCTGGGCAACAATTGGTATCAAACCAGATGTTTTGTTATTAATTTTTGATATAATCATCTAGAGCTAAAGATTTTGGCAATCTAAATAGAATCTTTTTTTTAATGAAGGCCATCTATTGATTGTCCCTCACTATTATATAAGTCAAATTACATACATTAGAAAATTAGAATGAAAATTTTTATACAATCACATGATTATAATTTATGGAAGATTATAATTGATGGCTCACACACCCCCAAAGCATTAAAAGAGCATGCTAAGAAAATAGCCTAACTTAATGCTAAGGTGATGAATATACTTTATTGCTCCTTAAATATTAATGAGTTTAATATAATTTTTTTATGTGTTTCAGTAAATCAAATATGAAAGAAATTAAAAATAACTTATGAAAGAGCAAATCAAAAAAAAGAACCAAGTTTCTAAGAGGATAGCAAGCTCACCCCAATATATGCCATGGCTCATGAGAATGAAAAAAAGAAAAAAAAAAAGAAACAAAGAAGAAAGAAAGCAATAAATAAGGAGCAAGTCAAAAAAAAGCTAAATGAGAAAGAAGAAAAAAGTACTATAAATTCTTGCCTCATGGCCAATGCTAATGAGATAAATATTAATAACTTTTTTGATTTTATTTTTAAAAAATTATATGAAGCCTTCAATGATCTAATAGATAAACATAAAAAGGCAAGGCTTCAAAACAAAGAGTTTAGAAAATCTAATTTATCTTTGGCCAAAGGAAAAAATAAAATTTTGAGTGAAAAAGAAGATCTATCAAAAAATATGAAAAATATGTCCAAAAAAAAGAAAGATTTCTTATAATAAATTAAAACTCTAACTAAGAAAAAGAAGAATATAGTAAAATCTGAAAAATCCTTAGTTAATGAAAATACTAAGCTGAAAAAAGAATATAAAAATTTGAAATTCTTCCTAAAAAAATAATTTTGTTTTGAAAAAAAAACTTTTGGAAGAAAATAAGAAATTAAGAAAAAAAGTTGAGATTTTGAAATCTATAGCTGAAAGTTTTACAATTAGTTTTCAAAAACTTCAATCTATGGTAAAAACCAATAGTACTATTTTCAATAAAGTAGAAACTAAGTTTAATACTTCAAGAAAATAGTAAAATACTAAAAATATTTTCATAAGACCTTTAATTAAAGATCATACTATTAAATATTTTATGTATAATCAAATTAATCACAAAATTTTGGAGTGTAATTTTAAAAGAATTGACCAAATCTTGATAAAATAAATTTGGATTCTAAAAGGAACCTTGAATACTAACTCCTATGGATCCGAGATGGTTTGGGTTCCAAAAGTTATGAAGTGATTTTTGCAAGTATGCCAAGCATTCAATGAATTGAAAGAAACAAATTCTTAAGAAATGGATACTTAAGACTCAAAATGGATGTGTGATGATACTTAGTAAAAGCTAAACTTATTTTAATATCTGACCATCAATGATTATTAAAATTATTTTGCTGTATTTATTGATTTTGATGATCCATCGGTATATATGTATAATATGATTTCTTGCCTTAAATATTTTTAATGTATTGCCAAAAATTAGTATAATTGATAAACTTTGATGACTTCTCAATGCTTGCAATGATCTTACACTTTGATTTGAATAATTTGATTTCAAAATCAATACAACTTTCTCTATGTATCATCTTAATTGATTAAGCATAGATTTTTACTTTAAACTTAGCATGTTTTCTTAACTCCTTATATCATGTTATTATTTGAGAAACTTAAATTAAGACAAGCTTGATTGCATAAGAATTCATTTGAGTATTAAAACTTGCAAGTTAATTTAACTTTTAATATTCTTATAAGACATATAATTATTGAAACATCTCAAAAATTGCCTGATACAAAATATTTTATGATAAATCATCTATTCATAAAAGATCAAGTGCTTGACTTTGATAATTTATATTATATCTCAGCTTGATCTCTAAGAACTTAAAAATTTTCTAATTGAACCTAACTTTTGAAGCCTTTATCTAATTTTTCTTTGATCTAATCTTGATATGATCTTATTTAATTTGATTGATTATCATACCATCAATTAAATATCAAATGATTCAATATTTTATCTTATTGATTTTGATGATGTTATTCTGATTGACTATTATAATTGATTATGGTTGAAGATATATTGAACAAAATTGATTGATGAACTTTCATGATTAGAGTTTTAGAATAATTTAAAATATTGACATATTTGTTTGATAAGCTAAATTTCTTGAAGAAATATTTTTAAATTCAATTAATATCTTGAATTATAGTAAATACTATTGATGACAATAAAGAAGAAAAAATTTGGTAAATGAAGAAAATAAATTTAACATATTAAATTACATCAAAATCTTGCCATAATAGGATATTTTTCATAATATGATTTTAATTTAGTTATGAGATACAAAATTGATCAAGAGTAAGTAAGAAATAAAATTAAGAAATATGGCATATAGTAAAGAAGAGCGAATTTTGAATAAAAGTTAAACTCAATTAACTAGAATATTAAGGGGGAGCTTAATATTTTTAGATTATTTTACTTTTCTGATTTTATTAATAACCTTCGTTTAGAGTTATTTTTTTTGATGCTATAAAAAAGGAAGAAAATTATTGTTGAGTATATGCTTGAGCTAACTAGAATAAAGTATATTTTTATTATTTAGTGGTTTTATATCTTTTAAATGCATAATTTTTTATTAACTCATTATATATTATTTTGCATATACTCAAAAATTTTATCATAATAAAAAATAGGGAGATTGTTGACTCAAAGATTGATTTTGATGATGACAAAAAGTTTTGAGTATAAGTTATAAAGTCTAATTATGTTTATGAGAATGTATAGTTTCAAAATTTTAAATGCTCATAATTTTTTAAGTGTTTCTTGATATTTTAATGAGGATAAAATCAAGTCAAGAAGACAAGTCTAGCCTATAAATCAAATTGAAGAAGAAATGATCATAAATAGTCTTTGGCATGTAAACTAAACCGACTTAATCTAGGACTACGTCAATCTATTCTCAATGGAAGCAAAAGATAGAAAGCATAAAAAGTAAAATTTTTAAGACTAGGGGACTGAGCCGACCCAGTGACTATAATGACTAGTTTTCAGATCTACAGCTTTTCCATCCCATGAACTTTTTAATGGCTATTTTCTCATCTCCAACAGCTAGATCTCTTTTTGAAGATCCCCTAGATATCAAAAAATGATGGATAGCCTCAAGAATATATATGAAAACCCTTGGAGCATTAAAGAGATATTTTTTGAGAGCATATTGAAAGTAAGAGTGATCCTTTATCCTTCCACTATAAATCATCCTCAAGCAAGTGAAAGTAAGAGTAAAGAGAATCAAGGAGCTTTACAATCTTTCAATCATTCAAGAAGAAAAAATCAAGCCTACAAGCAAAGTAACTTTGATTTTCTTCTCTTGTGCTTCAAAAGAGTTTATTTTAATTATATTTCTATATTTTATTTCAAGTTTCTTGGGGTGAGAAATTTGGATTGGTCCAAGCCTTGAATTGGATGATTATATTGGTTTGATTGGTTAGCCAAAGTTAAAATCAATCGTGATTGATTATTAGTCCGAAGAAAAATAATCACTTATGAGATTTTGGTTGGTGATCCGGGAAAAATCAACTAGATTGATTGTGAGTCCGAAAAATAATCTTATACGATTTTGGTTAGTGAGCCAGAAAAATCAACTAGGTTTGATTCTAAGCTCGAAAAATAATTGGATTGTAATTCTAGTTATGAATTATAGTTGAATTTCCAAGAGGTATACTTGAGAAGTTGATGTAGGTACTGAGTTTAGCATCGAACTACTATAAAATTATTATATTTATGATTGTATGTTATTATTATATTACTTTCATTCACTACATATTATATAGCTTATTTGATTTGATACTTAATTAGTTTAATCTACTTACATTTTAAGCTTAAAAATTTTAAATATCCAATTCATCCTCCTTCTTGGGTAGCCATACCTGGGCAATAGTAGCTTAGCATTTAGCCCTCAAGCTTTTTATTCCATTATAAAAGTCTGTTAATAATATCCTTATCCCTAGCATTTGAAAGGGGATCATGCCAATGAAAGTACCCACAGCCCCTATTTACCTGACAAACAATTTGAAGTTAAACATAAAGATTGGATATTGTGATAGAAAATGACTACTGTACCTCATACATCCCGCATCCAAAAAAATGCCAACTAAGATTTGCGGTGGTCCAAGAGGTCCTCAGTGGCAATCTGATTTCACAATGGCAAAAATTGATACTTTGGGAGGAGCTATAATTGGAAGAGCTTGATTGGAAATCTTTCATTGCCTCTTTCTCTACCGGTAATCTTTCCTTTCTTCCACGAATTTCTTCTTCCCCACCCATGGTGTAAATGGTGACTCCTTCTTTATCCATGGCTAGCTTAATCAAAGATCTTTCTTAGCAAGATCGTAGACTTGCTCGTTTTCCTCCCCTCTATATTTAGGGCATTCAAAATACTCGACTAAGAATCCAAAACACCAATCAGGTGCATGATGTTATGGCGCTTTGCCTAACACTTGATTGAAAATTTAAATCAAAGGTAATTTTGTCATTTCAAAAAAATAGGATATCATGTGAGGGTCATGTGATAATATTCCATTAACGGAGATGAACGAAAGAGGCATATTGATACACTTCGATAATTTAGAGGGTCTAATTGAAATGTTTTAAACTTAAGGGGATGTAAGTGAAATTGAGGTAAACTTGAAGGGGTGTTCGTGTAAATTTTTCAAAAAATTATAAAAGATCAAAAATTTGAAAGAAAAAATAATATATTTAAAAAAATAAAAATCAAAACCTTATAAATATCTCTCATAAAAGAGTTTCCACAAGCACAAATAATCTCTCCTCTCTCTTTCTTCCTATGCTCCTCAGCATCGTTCCCTACATGGTTCCACCATTAAAGAGACACCAAAGGTCCCTTTGAATAGAATACCACGTGGATGGGAGTTTGATTTCTATTTTGACTCACAAACTAAAGATCCACCAGGATACAAATTTCATTAATATTTAGAAAAAAGTAATTAATATTAGAAATAGTATCCCAAAGTCAATCGTCAGCATGTTGATGGTTGTGCTAATTTTGTACTTATATATAAATTATTAATAAATAAAAATTATTTTAGCATTTTTTATCATAAATTCTTTCATCTTCTAATGAACTTCTATGTACTGTGATAAAGTCTTTAAAACTATTTAGAATAGATAAAGAAGAATTTATCGTTTAGTTCTTAAAATTATTCACGATCAAATAATACGTTGTTACTCAGGACGATAATATTTATTGAGTATAGATCATTATGTGCTATATAGGTTGATTGTCCTTCTAACCAAGGAGTGTGGAGATACTGGTAGGCATGCAGGTAAGATGTAGGAATATATCTGCACTTAACGTGACCAACTCCAAAGCTTTTCTACTGTCAAAATTTGCTCCGATGGAGTATGAGTATAAGTATTCCTTCGATCTGAGAACATCATAGTAACTTTTAAGTAACTCATTATGTTTTGGTGCTAGACTACCTGAATTTTTAATTCAGTGATGAAAGATTTCTGAGTACAGTCAAGTACTTGAGGAGTCGGTGTATGAGTCAAGATGGGATTGACCACTCTAATTTAAGAGCTGTGTTCAGTTATGTTTCAATTTAGCAAATTCTTGGGTAGGATAGTCCTAGTGAGGAGTCATAAGATTAATTGCTTTGAGACATGATTTGGATATACTTTTTAGGATTGACAGTTTAACTTTGAGTCATCCAATATACACAGAGGTCAAAGGGATGAATTATGCAGTAACTATATTCACGTAGGATCTGAATGTTATAATTATAACTATTCGATCTATTCGAATGTTGGATATCATTACTAGATGATCACTTTGATTAGTATAAAAATTGATTTCTATGCTACCGACTTAGATTTAAATCTATGGGATCACATATATTAGAGGTTCCTACCCGATCTGATGACTGATCAAGAGTCCTACCCATCGAATTTGGACTCTATACTTATAAAAGATTTAATTAATAATTTAATCACTAATTAACTTAATTTGATTAAGTAATTATTTTTTAATCAAGTCCAATTGAATTGGATTCAGTTGGGTTTGATCCAATTAGGTTATGAGATGATCTAATCGTTGAGGAGGTTTGATTCCTGATTTGATTAAGGATTGAACTTAATCAATTTCTGATTTGATTAGAATTTAATTGAGCCTAGTTAAGCCTAAATTAGTTAGGTTTAATCTAATCTAATTGGGTCTAACCAATTTGGATTGGATTGGTTCAATTGGACGAGAAGTTATGAGACTAGTTTGACTAGTTTTCTCATGCGCCACAACACCATTTTTCTAGCACCATTTTTTTCTCCATGAGAAAAGGTTTCTAGTGAATATTTTTCATGCAGGTGAGGGCATGCGTCCCTCCTTTCTCACGTATCATTTGGATAAGAAGAGAATAATTGCATTCAAATTCAAAAGGAGTTTGAGTTTGAATGAACCAATCTCTTATCTTTCCCTCCATGCCCTTGTTTGTGCGCATCTATTAAATTTTAGAATTTTTTGGGTGTGCGATGATTAGAGAAATAGTTTCTCCTTTGTGTGTGTGAGCCTCTCCCTTGCGTGAGAAAAAATAGAGGAAAAATCTGAAAAAGAAATAGAGAGAAAAGAAAGGCGCAGACTTTGAGACTTAGTGCAGCCCTAGATTTTAGATCTAGGGTTTTGGGTATTCCTTCGTGAGATCTAAGTGTCAGAGCTTCACGAGAGTTTTTGGAGAGCTTCCTTATCTTCTTCTCTACTTCTGCTGCTGATTCAGAGCATCCGAAGAGTTGATTGAAGAAGATCAAACGAGTTTGATCTACATCAACCATCGAAGGATCCTGCATTGAGCTAGTACTCGGGAGGAGCTGATCGGGACCAGGACCTCATGTAGACCATCCATGGAGGCTAAATATGTATGTGGCTACATCGCGATGATCAGATTTACATCATAAAGATCAGATTGTGGAGATCAACTATCCGCACAAAAGTAACGTGTTCTGAACACGTACAGTAGTAAAATAATTTTACTGCTGATTATTTTATTTTCATATTTTCATGCATGCATATCACGTTAAATCCTGTATTTTGTAGGATTTTTAGATTAGATCTGTAGTTCTTAAAATTAATTAGATTAACTTTTACTTCCATTGTATTTGATTTTCGAAAAAAATTTTTGAAAGTAGAGTTAGAAATCTGCATGCTTCCCAGTAATTAAATAAAGTAATATTAAGAATAGAATCCTAAGATCATTAAAACCAAAGATCAACTAAAAATGAAATCCTAATTGGATTGAAACTTGGCAATGAATCTCAATGCTCCCCTCTCATTACAAAGCCATACCGACAGTGCTGAAGTTGTCGATGTCATGAAGTGCCATCATAGCTATCACCATCATTATTGCAGTAACAACAATACATAACAATTTATCGAATAATAATTGAATAACATAACTTCTTTATTGGCTCGAATAATGATTTCTTTACTAGCTCATTCTCTTCGATGTATATATCGAAATCGATGATGTCTAGCAATACTTTCTCTCAGCACTAACTGCATGGTCACGATATCAAGATTGCTTTGAGCATCCAACTCATCCCAACAATCGTTAAATTGCTAGTTATATTGACTATAAGCATTAGCCGTTACCTGCATCCAAGTAAAATTAAAAATAAAAAATTGCTCATATCCACATGCCCCCATTTTGAGAACCTTAAGTATCTATACACAATTGGCTTTTTCTAAATATGGAATCAACTCCTTATGCATAGAGTCTTTTAACAGCTTGAACTTAATTTGGAGCAGCTTCAAAATCAACTGGTACCAAGGCACAACAAGAATAATCTCCATCATGCATATCTTCTTGTTCCTTGATCTTTGAAGCTATTTTAAGATCAACCAGTTTTTCATCTTCATAGTTTACTAAATCTTCACAAGAAATATTCAGATCTTAAATAGCTTTAATATCGGACTCTTCGATATGATTTGATTCCTCGATATGGATCTCCATAATTGGATTAACTATAATATCCTTTAACTCTCCTTGAATAATTTTAAAATCAATAGATTCTTCAATCACGGCTTGATGCGGTAGCAATCTGATCAAGCTTTTTTTGCTCAAGATTTTCTTTTAGATTTGTTTGATCCTCAAGCTGATTAGGCTTGCCATGAGTCTTTAAAAATTGATCTAGTCTCTAACTAATCAAGCTCCCCCCATTTCAGATCTTCATCTTTAAATCAATTTTGTCCTTTAAAATTTTTGGGAAAGTTTGGAATTAGAATTCATTCTTTAGGTAATTTCCGTTAGTGATTTTTCACATTGTCAGAATTTAAGCAGATAGCCATAAGAATATCTCATGTTTCCTTCGACTCCTTTATATCCTGAATATGAAGAAATTTTTTTTTTATCAACTAAAATTTAAAGAATTTACATTATAAATTGATCCAGTCTCTAACTAATAAAGCTTTTCTTGTTTCAGATCTTCATCTTTAAACCAAGTTTGTTCTCCTTTAAAATTTTTGGAGAAGTTTAGAATTAGAATCCATTCTTTAGGTAACTTCCGTTTGTGATTTTTTACATTACCAGAATTTAAGTAGATAGCCACAAAAATATCCCATGCTTCCTTCAGCTCTTTTATATCCTAAATATGAAGAATTTTTTTTTTATCAATTAAAATTTGAAGCATCTACATTATCCTAAATCCTAAATCTCTATTTTTTTCTCGCAATCTCATTTGTTGACATCGTCTCTGACTCATCCAAGATATCTCATAAATTTTGACCTATCAAATAAGACTTAACAATAGCTTTCTAATATGAATAATAGATGTTGTTCAATTTACGAAAAAAAGTAGTAGTAATAAAAGCAGCCATATAGATGTTGGTAAGATTAGGCATTGTATGTATGAACCCATTAATAAAGAAAGTACTAGCATTGGCCATGATGATTTACTTCTTGAATCATCAAATAAGAATTCACATATTTGCACTACCGTAAAATAAATTATTGAAAGCTCTTCAACCATGTCGAGCTACGAATATAAGAATAACCAACAATCAAGTTGCCACTCCAAAAAAAATTATGCTCTAAATAAATATGATCGAAACCGTAAACCACTTAACCACTCTCCAAATCTATTGCACTAATATCATGTAGAGCTATAAACATATAGGCCATCAATCTCAAAATCTTAGCTCTGATGCTATGTAGAACATCATGCTACATGGAGTAGATCGATCGTGCCGGTCTAAGATCCAAAATAAATACTAAACAAAAAAAAAAGTGGAGAGTCGCAAAAAAAATAATTATAAAAGAATAAAAAATTAAGAGAAAAATAATTTATTCAAAAAAGAATAAAAAATAAAATCTCACAAAGATACCTCATCAAAGAATCTTCATACGTATAAATAATCTCTTCTCTCTCTTTCTTCGCATGCCCCTTGGCAGCGTTCTCTATACGATTCCACTATTAAGGAGACACCAAAGATCTCTTTAAATAGAATACTATATGGATAAGAGTTTAACTTCTATCTTGACTCACGAACCAAAGACGCACTAAAATATAAATTTTAATAACTTTTAGAAAAAAATAATTAAATAAAATAATGCTAGAAATAAAATCTAAAATTTATTAAAATTAATGATCAATTAAAAAAAATTAATTGGATTGAGATTTGATAATGAATCTCAATATAAAAAATTATCAATTTATAATAAAATTTTAATTAAATTAGGATTTGATGATGAATCTCAATATAAAAGGTTATTGCCTCTAGCCAAAAGAACAAGTGATCGATATCCACCGTGAATTGTACGAAATACTGTGCATCCCACCCAACAATTTGGCAATTTAAAGGGTGTATTGTGCGTGCACCAGCCACGAAGGCCCCATCGACCTATACCCGGGTGTTTATAGCATGTATCAAAGAACAAAAGTTCAGGCAGGAACAGACATGAAGAGCGCTAGCTACAGATAAATATTTTAGGGCAGCAAGCAAAAAGAAAAGTATCTATCAAAAGCAAAACCGACCTAGTCCGAAATTCATTCCCAGGGCAAAGGCAAATCAATGTTGTAGGCCATCCATCAAGAGGCAAAGGAGAGGAAGACTTCACGCACCTTCAACACCGTTAGCAAAAAGCAGACTTTTTCTTTTTTTTCTTTTCTTTCAAAGAAAATTATAAGTAAACCCAAGCCAAATTCGATGATGCTAAGAAAAATTCAAGCATGTTAATTAACCACAGGTTGACATATTAAGATTGCGTTTGGTTGAGGAATAAGAAAGAATAAAATACTTGTAAATCAATTATTCTACCCATTTTCAACCAAATACTCATTTCAGCACAAAGGGGGGAATGAATATTTTAAAATAATTGGTACATTACAAATGTTATACCTTTTCTTCTCCTAATCCATTTATCCCACTTAATCTAGGAATAACTCAGTCAAATGGAAAGGTGGAATAATTTGACTCTCCTTTTGCCCCTCCGTCTAAACCAACCAATATAGATTTTCTATTCTACAACCAAATGCAGCTTATGGGGGTGTTTGAATGTGATTTATCGGCTCTACTAAATACGGCCAACTTAAACACCGTAAAACATCCTAACCCGCCTGATATGGTGACAAAATACAAATTCATTTCCTACTTAGATCACATGGACTCCAATTTCGGTACATGGCTAGAAACAAGTATACTTCAAAGGTTTGCTTAATATATATCAACATTGAGTTGATATTCAGTTATTCATTGTCCAATAAAGTTTTTCTATCATTTTTTGTTCACTGATCTAAAACACCAACAAGGACATAGCATCAGGCATCAATGATCTCTGTCGACCATTTTCATCGTATACAACTTACAATATGATTAATTACGTATAAGACAAATTAAATTACTGCATCGTCACATCCTAATTTCCATTATTTGTTGCATTCCTTAAACACCCCCAACCCACTCTGCTGGCGACAAGATGATGAATGCTACCGCGATTTTTCCGAGTTCCTTCCATACGACACAAAGTAACCAACCAACAGGAACCAGTGAATCCTTTGTGGCAAGTCAAGCCACCAGCAGATCAGGCAGTTAGAGGTACCATCAAACTGACGAGGCTACCGTCTAATCTACTCCACGTCTCGCGCATGCCGATCCTTGGTGGTCTGGTACCAAAAAAGACCTACGCACTATCACCCTATGTGAGAAATCCTATTGGGTGACAACCCGCCAAGGTGCGAGTACCACCGCACCGAGGGTATATAAAGCCCGTGCATAATTAAACAAGCGTGCGAGTAATGGATGATTGCAGCAGCCACGATGCTAAGCAAAGCCAATCACCTAATCTCGTGCATTAAACTGACTCCACTAGTTCGGATGCTAAGAAATTGTAAGGTTACGTATCATGTTTTTCGACTGCTGGCACATTGGGCAACTATCATAATTAAGGCAAAGTGGGTAGGAGAGGTCTGATCTTTATCATTTCGCGTGAAGATAGAAATATCACTGTCACCAAAAGTAGCCGCATGCCTGAACCACAAAAACTCCCATTCCTGGTATCTCACCTCTCCCCGTGAAGCCTTACCTCTCTGCAATGATGGCTTTCCAAATTGATCATGATTTTCTTCAGAATAATCAAAAACTGTTAGGTTGGATCGCAGCCCTTGCCAATGTTCGTACGCCTCGCCTCCAAAACAAGCCAAACCTGATTATTCCTGCACGACAATAGAAAGACATGATTAAAGCCACCTTAGCTTTAAAAATATATATATACTTTTATAAAAAAAAGCAGAAGATCCATCAGAGTTGTGGCCTTTTTCTTTTCTTTTCTTTTGGTAGAAATCACCTTAGCTCCGACGAAGGTCTTGATCAACTTTCTTTTGCAGCACATTCGAAGTCACGTGGATCCTTGAATGCAAACAAGATGCAGTAAAGAAATGAATTGGATATTCTTCTGTCATTATGGCTTTGTTGAATTAAAGGGGGAGAGGAGCAATTGAAGCTTCTACGGTTGAAACATATTTGAACAACCTCAGGCGACAGGGCATGATTAATGCTCTGCTGCATCTCACTTACATACACGCGTATAATTGTGTTTACTGTGTGCGAAGAAACATATATGCTAAAACTCATTTGCAAATCTACCAAACAGAAAGTACCCAGAAGGGCACTTCCTATATTTCTCTCTGCTTCCTTTTTAACGTCTGGAAAATTGGTCTCAGTGGACGGCTTGAGCTTGATTCAAAGGGCACCAGTGGCTGCTTCATCTGCCCATTGATCGAGTTTCTTGAGACTGATGGTGAAGTAGCCTTCAGTTTCTGTTGCTTTGGGGCTTCCAATCTCTCAAGAATTCTCGAGGTTTTTTCATCCAAAGGCTTGGTCTGAGCTGTCAAACTGGAATTTTGAAACTTAGGGTTGGAAATACAGGTGGATGAATAGGCATCATTCATTTCATCAAGAATAAGAAGTTGTTCCCACTCCTCTGTAACACAAGGAGAGTTCTGTTCCTCTTTATTTTTGTTGGGCCATATTTCATCTTCAGGAGCTTGGGTAGATGAGTCATGCTCCAGAATAGTCAACTGGAGATCATTTGGATTGCTGAGTTTAGGACTCATCTGAACACGTGGCAGGATCGTCCTGGATGTTAGGTTTACAAGGATCATTAGGTGTTTTATGAGGGTTAGCCAAAACCTTAGTTGAGTAGACCAGGTTGATCTCACTTCTGGGTTTAAATTTCAGTTGCAGTTCATGAACTGTAGATTTTTGTGCACAAAGCGGAGCTAACCGTTCAGAATTCTCATATGCTAAACAGTTAGAAGTGTAATGTTGAGAAGATGTGGAGAGTACTACAAGTTAACAAGTACCCGAACTGCAAGCTCTCCTTTACCAGCCAGTTTAGTTTTGGGTGGAAACCTCTTTCATGTTGAAGAGGGTTGTAGTCTCTGAGTTCAATCTGGTAAAAAGAAAAAGGAAGTTAAAACTAACATCTATAAAGTATAAGAAATATGCAAGCTAAGGGCAAATCTCAACTTGAAATTTTGCTATCTCAGGTTGCAAGTTGTGTCAAGTAAGATAAAATCCTTTTTCCAGTCAATAGGTTATGCAAGTAGTTTATTCTTCACAAGCCTATAAGCAAAAACTTGCATTGATGAAAAATAAGTACTCGACCTTGGATAATAAGGATTGAATGGACTTCTCTAATTCTTGTGGTATGGCATGGTCATTTGCTTGACTCATCTCAGGGAGTGGCAGAATTTCTTCTGATCCAGCAAGCCTCTGCACAGCTTCCACAATATCATGACTTTTATTTTTCATGCAGATTTTTTTTAAAAAAAGAAATATTAACAACAAATTAAACTGAAGCTTTAGTACCAAGAAGAATTATCCATGATTGGCTCCAGATTGTATTCCAGTTAGTTTCTAAAACAGATGACATAATCAATGACTGAATGGCCTTAGAAAAATATCCCACATGCAGCAAGATGCAGGTGTTGCAGTCCAATAATCCCATCATTAAAGTTCTCTTAATAGTAGCTAAAACAGGCTGCAGCTTGAGCATTAATGTGCCTTTTGAGCAATTTAACTTTAACAGAAATGTTTCACTAAGCTGCAAATGTTTTACCCTCAAAAGCATTGGCCCTTTGTCAGAAGGCTGAAGAACATAAAAGCATTGGAAGGTTCCATCCCTTAATGTATCTAAATTACAGGTTGACGAGCATACAAGTCCCTGATCCAGATGGAAAAGAGCTCCGCGCAGTCCATGAAAAACTGTATAATATAGAATGGACACCCCAGTCAGATAGGTCGAAAGCCCAATCACATCAAAGAATGTAGTCTACTCACGTTGAGTATTCAGATCTGACTTATCACTTGCGTCTTGAGCAACTTCTGTTTCATGACAATCTGAAGGAGTCACAATATAGGATGTCCCTACTATAACACCTGTTACCAATCACAAGGACACCACATAAGCTGTAAATATGCAGTAAAAATCAACCGCAGCTTCCACTCATGGTATAGATAATCCTTTAGTTGTCTACTGTAAATGTATGTTTCTCCTTCCCCTTTTCTGATTTGGAGATTAGATATCTTGTGTTTTTAAACATAAAATGGTTAGTATTTATTTTACATCCACTTACATAAAGAAACCTGAGACGAGAACTAATAAACAGTCATCACACAGGTAGTACCAAATATCCCCTTAAAAACTTCAGCAAGTACTGATGGCCTAATAAAAGAAGCTAGCTGAAAAGCCTGTATTTAGAATTATACATTATCAGTCTCTAATAGTCTGATCAACATAGATCAACACTGACCTTCACTTAGTGAAGCCAAGCTGGTGCGTTCAATTATAGAAAATGTTATGGGTGCAGAGATTCGTTGAAGTTTTTGACAACCTTCAAATGAGGGCAGAAACAAAACAGTTTGTTCTCCAACCCTTACTGCATTATCAACCAGATCAGAGGCCCCGAGCTCATGGCAGGTGAGTGGACAACACATCTTCTTCTTGTCACTGACTGCAATTTCAATTGGATAGCCATGGCATCTGCATGTCTATCATTAAAAAACATTTTCTTCAAATAAACCACCTTAGTTCCTGATGTTTGCATAAAACAAACTCATGCAAAAAACCTTCAAAAAATATATTTCTTTTAACCTCTCTACAGGAGAATAACACACTACAAGGTGAGGATGCACTATCAAGTTTTTCAAACTCATGCATCCAAATTATTGTATGATGTGATCCTATTTTTATCAGTTCACTAACAATATTAAAATAACGAGTCCTATATAAACCATCACATGCTAAATTATATTTTTACTGCTTCACACAAAGTTCGCCATCTTAGTACCGGACCCATACCTATATCATCTTATTACAGTGTCGGTACATGGTTCGGTATGGTATGAAATACTATACTGGTATAGTACAGTACACCCTGTACTGGGTGGTATAGTAGACCATGGCTTCACATGGTCTTTTACAAGATGTATCATGTCCATTATCTTACTATCATTTGTTCCATCAATTTTGGTCCTAAGCAAAAAAGAGGGATGATGAGACAAGTTGGCACCCAGTTACCTCAGCCGATCCAATAAAGTAATATTGTATCACTATGACTGCATAGGATTCAAGCGGCCATGATAAAAGCTAGCATGACAGATATTGAGGATAGCCATGATTCAACAGGTAAGCATTATATCTTCTAGATCCAGATTTCAAGGTTACATTTCTAGTTGTATAGGCATGAAAAATGTTAGATGTTCGTGAAGTCCAAAATTTACTAGAAATCTTGTACATAGCCAGCATTTGTGCCCCTCCTCTTGGAGAATTTTCCAGGTTCAAACTGCCAAAGTATTTGTCTTGGGTTATTTCTCACATGGTTTCTTTGGAATGATTGGTGGTGCCCCACCATTACATGAAAAACAAATGAGTAAACAGGTAGGCCTATGGTGATGATTGCCGAACTTTCAGATGATAACTTGACATAACGCCCATTATGGAGAATGCTACACTTGGCAAGTATCTGTAGTGTCCAACATACCAAACTCTAGAAAAGCTGACATGTGAATACTTCAAAACAAAGTTATTTATTTGAATCATCAAGAATGCAAAGTCAATTATTAATATAGTTTGACTCATTTTTGTATATGGATGAAAATTTAGGTGCGTTATCAACAAACAATGTTCTTAGGTACATAACAAAAGAATGTTATACATGCAATATACAAATCCATGAACAAGCCTGTCGTTGCACTTTTTTTCAGGAGAAATAAGCCAGTCATTATACATGACATCTACATTTTTCTCAGTTAGCAAGTATATCTTAATAAAGAATGATTGAAAAATTAAGTATCTTATTGTATTGAATTGTTGTTACAAAATATCCAGAAGCAAAATTCTGTTTTTCTTACCTAGCAAGCACATCTTAAAAAGAATTCTTGAAAGCTTGAGTATCTTATTGTATTAAATTATCTTGTGAATATCCAGAAGCCAAATCTCTGGATTTCTTGAATAGTAAAGTTTTCAATTCATTAGTTTGGTAAAGCAAGTCAATCAATATAAGTGGATTGTATATGGTATCACTTGAGGACATTACCAAATTACTACTGAGGTTTCACAATTACTAAGTAGTATTCTTTGACATGGGTAAGAGATCCCAAAGTTCCACAGATAGTCTGATTACCTGATATCAAAATGTTTTGACCTGGGTCTGTTATTATCATGTAGCAGCAAACTTGAACATATCAAATTTAGTCATCAGATATATTACCTGACATGATGGAAAACCATCGATGATCTGATTCGATGAAGCGAATAAGTTGCAATAGATTTGATCTATAGAGCCCACAATGGTGTTCTTGAAGAGAAGGATTGCTTTCAGGGGGTCCTCTACATCATCCTTTAGCTCTTGCAACCATCTTTTGACAATGCCACACAGGACCCAAGAGTCTGCAGTTCTAGGCATTTTTTGTTTCAGTTTTAAAAGCTGTTTATAAACATGAACTACTCTCGGAAAAGATTTAATGAGATCTACAGATTCACCGATTGAATGGAATATCTTCAAAATACTCGTCAGAGTAAATTAAAAGTCCAGAATAGCAGGTCGCTTTTACACAGTTGAGTTGCATGCAAGCTTTGAAGAAATTTTGAAACTACATTTTATTGATGAAAACAATCATTTAGTAAAATTATGCATAGAGACACTCTAGCTCCAAGTCTAACTAATCAAAGAAGTACTAAAACTTCCTGGGACTGGAGTGAAAGAAACAAAAAATCATTCTAACCTGCTAGGAGATTCTCACCTGACAGATACCTCTGAAGAACACAGTTTTCAAGATCAGAGATACTATTAATGAATCCATTGAGCTTCTCCGGTAAATCATAATGTACATTTGCATCTTCCTGTTCCAACACCACAAATTCCACTGTGATACACTGTTCAGCTGCACCCTGTCATACACAAGTGGTCAGAGGCAATGCTAACCAGCTATGGACTGCTCAGGAACCTGCAAAGTAGAGTTCTAATGATGAAAAGCAAATTAGCCATACCAGGAGGGATTTGCGAATAGCTTCAGTGTTGGCAAACAAAGATGTGCATACAACAATTACTTTCTTTGGGACATGATGATCACCCCACGTGTTGAGAGGGTTGCTTGTCAAAAGGTTTGTGAGTGAGATGTCTGCAGGCAATCACGCAAGAGGGGGAAAAGAAATTCTAACTTACATCAGCCATCTTTTAGAAATTCATTATTACCTTAAATTTGAAAAGAAAGCAACCAAATCAAAAGAGTCAAAATATCACTTTTACCTTGATCACCACTTCTGCTAGGCATGGATTGGTTAGACTCAGGCATAAAGCTATCCATGGGTAAGTTGTTAACAGCATGGTGGAAATCTCGGAGACTGAAATTTTGTCCTGGTTTGTACACAATCTTCAGCTGTTGAAGTACATTTCATGGTCAGGACATGATAAGAATAGGGACCAGGGGTGGGGGTGGGAGGGGAAGAAATATGTCACACAAAATGTCAGAATCCCTTTTTTTTCCATTATTCTGCTATTTCATCAAGGACATAAATTTAAATGCAACCATTGATTTTACCCACTGAGAATAAATTAAATAATTTTAGATGATGGATATAGGTGAGTTTGCATAACTTAAAGGCCATTGGAATAGGTATGGACTTCAAACATGTCAAAGAATATGCTAAATTGTGCAGCATCATGGAGAAGCTTGGTGAAAAAACATCCTGGTTACCTGTGTTTTTTAATGTCCAAATGCTTTCACTATAATTAATATTCAAATTTGAATTTTGGACACTTCCAGTCAGCTCAAAACCAAAAGAAATTTGGACAAATCCAACTGAATCAGTGCAAAGCCTAAGCAAACAAAGAATTTAAATCTAATGAGAAAATTAAATGATGTTTAAGCATAATAACATAAATCGATATTTTATGTTGAATAAAATGATAAAAATAAAGATATAATAACAATTTTTAGAAGAAGGGGGTCAACTCAATAAGGGAAAAATGCAAAATGGTAGTTCAATTGCGGTCAATTTTGTGCAATACAGTCCAACTTCATTTCATGTATTTGGATCTGTCTAGTTGCCGCATTTACTACTCCCTTTCTCCTACCAAACATGAAATTTTAGCTTGATCTAGTGAGATGAATGAAACTAAGCTGACTGGTATAAATAGATTCATTTCAGTTATTTGGATTGAAACAATTTGCTTTGAACAAAATAAGAATGTTCTGTTTTTGTTTATATTAAGTAACAAAAATGAGCATGTTCTGGTATAAAAGATCGCATCAACTTTCTTCTTTTGTTGGCTTTTCCCCCAGATACTGCTCATTCCTCCATATGACAAACACACAAATAGTGAATAAATAAATAAAGCAAAACAGGAGAACAAAATGAATTCTTAGTTCCCAAATCCCGAACGGAATGGGGAAAAAGAAATTAAAGAAATATAGAAAGAAAGAGCATAACAGTACAAGGAGCGACGTGACTAGTAGCTTAATCTGCAGACCTCAGTAGATGAGGAAGGGGCTCTGTCCCTATGGAGGTAGCACAATCCTAACCGATCTCGGAGGAGCGGCATCCCCTCCGCCTCTCTCTCCCTCGCCCCTCTCCCGGACGTCACCGCATACAGATTCGCGAGCTGTCGCAAACTCTGAAGATCTCAAAAGAAACGAAATAAGATTATCACTAAACGGTTGAATCAGACCAAAAGATGGAAAAAGGGTCGCCAAATAAGTTCAAAACCCTAGAATCGAATCAGATCAAGAGATCAAGATCGAGAGAGATGAGTGGATCCTGATCGTCACCTGCTTCAGATGGCGGAGCAATGGAGGAGGAATGGTTCGGAGATCGAGCAAGAAGCAGAGCAGCGTCATGGCTTCTTCTTCTTCTTCTTCTCGGCCCTCTCTCTCAAATTCTCTCGCTTTCTCCGACCTCGGCGATTGGAAGTAGTCGAAGCTTTTAGCCTCTCGAAATTTCAAATGCGGCACGTTCGGCTCCTACTTATATACCGAGTCCGGCGCCCGCGAAAATAAAGCGGTGCAAGCTTGCAGCCCACCGCATGAAGTTCCCTCCTAACAGATTCCCACTGGTGACTGTTTTGCCGTTGTGACACAAATAACGGCTGTCACGACAGTTTATAACGGAAAATAATGGACAGTGGTAATAAAATAACAGCATTACTTTATAATTCAACGATGATTATTAAATAAATATTATTTTTTGAATTTATTGCTTCCGAATCTTCTGACTTGAGGTTGATCGACAAGGATTGAGAAACTCAGCCACCAAAGAATATGAGGCCGAGGATAAACTTTCGTCGAAGCTTTGTCCGTTCATCTGCAATAAAATTTTCATTGAAGTGTTCTTCGATAAAGATTTTCCGACACTCAAATTAGAAGATTGGAGAATAATGAGGAGAGAAAGTGTTGAATTGAGTGGCATATCTGAAGGATCCCGAAGCTTCTTTATTTATAGAAGATGAATTGGAGTCGTACCTATTTCAAATTCTAACGATTTTTCAAGTTTATCGCTCCGAATTGGTTTGAAAGATTTCTTTCCTTCTTGCGAGACGGGATTGCGAAAGATTCTCCCTTTATTCGAGTTTTCCGATTCAGAGTGGATGCAGTTTCAGCAAGAACGATTATAGGTCGGCCATTAATGGGCTATGATAGGTCATCCTATTCATATAGCTCGACGATCAATCTGAACCCGATGAGGAGGTATAAAGGCCTACATTATTTTGCTAGAAAGCGATCTTCAGTAGGTCGACTTAGACCGATCTACAGCTAACCGTCGGCGAAATATCGCATCATTCTGCTCAAACGATCCATTGGAATAGGTCCGCGATCGATACCAAGACCGTACCAGCCCCATTCCACAACAAAATTAAAAATTATTTAACAATAATCATTATATATACCTGTTGATATATATATATATAACAGAAGATTTTTTTTTTTTTTTTTTTTTTGGGCATAAGTGATTTTATAAGGTTTTAGATAAGAAAAGGATAGCATTTTTTAGAAAACAAAGACATGTACAAAGGATCATTGTGTACGGACAAATGTCCGTACTCAAAACTATGGCTCATGAAATGGTGTCAGTCCGGTTGTGGCCCAGCTCCATAGCTCTGAGGCTTAGCATCCTCGCCACCAGCATCTCAGACACATGATAATCTGAGGAGAACATGGCACCGGCGATGCTTACAACACCCGGGTTCTGGCTGTTCAGCACCGAGTGAATGGTAGCCGGCCCGAACCCCGCATTCAGGAAGAAGTGGAGAAGCCCGCGAGGGATCACAAAAATGTCACCTTCCTCCAGCATCTTCTGGAACGGCCGATCCTTGGTGTCGATGAAGCCGGCGATCACGGTGCCTCGAACCACGTACATCATCTCAGACGCCCGCGGGTGGGAGTGAGGCAGGACCATGCCATCCATGGCCAGGTCGGTTCGAGCCACGGAGAGGCCCAGCGTGTTTAGGCCCGGGAACTCGGCGGCGGTGACAACGTTCATGCATGACCGGACGAAGTTGTCGGTGTCGCCCGCATTCTTAAGCATCGACGTCTTGAAATCAGACGGCATGATGGTTTCGGGATCCTTGCACGAGAACCCGTTCATGAAGAGCTTTCTTTCACCCTTGGGATCCATCGGACATGTGTCCCGGAGAGGGCTGCTGTCTGCATTCCCTGTATTGCCGCAAAGCAATATAAGGAGAAGGGAAGAGGAGAGCAGAGCAGAGAGCTCCATGCCGCTACTTTGATGCCAGAGTTTAGTCTAATAAGTCTCCTGGATCTGTCTTAAATGGATCATGATGAGAGAGTGCAAACGAAGGAATGTTTGTTGCTCTATAGGACACTTGGAGTTCACTGCAGGATTTGCTTTGGAGTACGTCCCAAGAAGAGCGTTGCTTGGAGATAACATATTATGGGTTTTGCCCGACAATCTATAGCTTTCAATCTCAGCTCTCAGCACCAAACCAAGCCTATCCATTGCTTGTTAGAATCCCCACAAAGGGCATGATCCAAAGTGGTGGAAGCAACAGAAATTTAACTCGTTACCTACATTATAAGAATGGTAGGCAAAATTATAAGGAAAACGCAAAAATAGAGCTAGGCAAGATTGCGATACCTTTTATCTTTTTTCCATACACTTTCAAATGCAAATCAAAACCTTGATATAGCTAACACATCCACAAGATATGTGCTGCTCGAAACAAAAATAATAAAGAGTGGAGAGAGATCCAATACGGTGCCAACTAGAGGTCAATCACATCAAACGGAAGGCGTCATGTAATCTGCATTAATATGCAAAGACATGGCAACATGAAAAAATAGGAACCATTCAGGAGATGCACATAAGTTTAACATGCTGCAAGAAAACAACAGCATCGAGAAGCAGTTGACTTCTTGAGTGGTCTAATCACCAGCAGATTTTAATTTGGATTTCAAATTTTAACTAATCATAAATCTGAATAGAGATTTTTCCCCAGAATGAAAGATTAAGGAAAAAAATAGTCATTTTCTTTTAATTGCATTGCCAGACTCTTTTTTATGGGATGATGAGTGCACAGCATTATCACCCTCATCACTGTTCTCACTGGACAAAGATTGATTAACTTGTTCATCCACCGCAAACCCAGAGGAGTACTTTTTGATTCTTAGAGATATGAGAATACCGGGAAAAGATAAAGAGTAGATCTGAGATCTTTTGGAGCTAGTGGAGGAAGCTACAGCAGCACCGGCAAGGCTGCCAATAGATGTGTTCTGCAGAATCGTAGGTAGGCAGCCAATAACCGTAGGAAGAAGGAAATCAATGAGAAAACCAACTTTCATGGCAGCCAGAGCATAGCTGATGACATATGATGGCAAGGGTGAGAACCGAGCAAGGAGTACAAATCTCCAGCCATCACATTCAACTCCTCTAGCAAGGAGACTGAAGTATTTGCTTCTCTGCACCCATCCCATTGTGGATTTTGTGGATTTTGAATTCCTGAAAACTGCTCTGAACAAAATAAAGGGGAAAATACCAGTCAGGATGGAAAGATGCATAAAAAAAATATATAGTGCGCCCATAATTGAGTCAATATTAAAAATAAACAAAACAAAAACCAACGAGTACTTACTGCTAGGAAACAAAGTTGGTGACAGGAAAAGGCTCTGCTTTCTAGCCAGGGATTCAATTAGTATTTACATACCAAAATAATAACTCTTAAGCAGTATCTGCTGAATTGTCAATAAACATGAAAAGCAACATTCCACTTTGCTATGACAATATATCAATAAACCGGAAAGACACTGAAAGTTGTAGGTGGTCAATTGCAATATCCCCTCTAGGTTACTAATAAAACTTCTTTCGTAAGGAGGGTTGAAACATTATCAAAAGTGAACCAAGAAAGCATTATAATGCCTGCCAAATTCAAGAACAAGAATTGGGAAAAGTAATGTTAGTTTAATATGAATACAACAGGAGATTACGTAGCTCACAATCCACGAAATGACAGAAAGACCACTCTTTTATGTCCTATATCCTTTTATCACCATAACATGAGCAACATCCTCATTCCTCATTTCAATTAGAATCTTAAATAGGACGGTGTCATGGAGATCACAGAGTTTATTAAGCTGAAGTGGAAGGCATTGGTTATCGCTTTACTGTCACATTACTGCCCACTCTTGCCTCACCATTTAGACCTGTATCATAACAAGTATCAAAACTCAGAAATCCTTCACAATTAGATTCTTGGATCTTCACCCATGTCTGATTCAACTTGGACCGGAGAAATTTTAGAAAATAAGCTCTGTAATTTTTCTCATGCAAGAAAATTTTCCCTTCCCAACTTTATAGTTTATAATAAAACCATGAAACAAGATGCACACTCTGTGACCTTGATTTGCCATTCAAAGCCACACATGCAAAGCTGAACGTAAGTTACTCCACTACATATCTCACAGGTATAGCCCATTCTTTATCCAAAGACACCTCACCCAACACTGACAATCACACATCAACCGAGCTTATTGCTTCCACCTATAACTTACCAGCAGTTCCATAAAGAAACTTCAGATTATTCAATTATCTTAACCATCACCACAAAGAAGAAGCCATCTCTAACATTTTAAGCTCAATGTTGTAGCAAGAACCTTCAAAGAAGTTATTCCTATCTACCGTGTATCAAAACCTACTGGATACTCCTAATATGTTGGTAAATATTAAAGAAATAGTTGTTTTCATTGCCTTAAAACCATGAAAATCCAAAAAAGCAATCTGGCAAGTGAACAAGGAATTCATCAAGTGATAAATAAAATTATGAATTTGACCTTGTCATAGCCACATATTGCCGACCAACTGCATGACAAATCACAAATGTTACACAGTCAAGCTGACTTGAACAATAGAACCTGCTCTGTACACAAGTCCAGATGATACACTCAGCAAGCAACCAAACCATGGCTGGACCTCCCCACCTATATATGTACTTTGGTATGGAGATATCTTCAGAATTGATCTTTTACATCATAGAGTAAAAGTCCTTATCAGCTAATGTCGTTGTTCTTGGGATCGAAGTGGTAAAAGGAAACAAAACAGTGCCAGTTGGTCCATAATCCTGAATTCCATGCTCTCTTTCTCGAGAAGGTATGTAATTAGGTAGCATTCAGATCCTACAAATCCTATATAGAAGATACAAGCCAAATCACAACTCTAAAATGCCTTCTCTGCATTAACCTGATACACAGCATTCGAAACATATTTATCTCCAATTATTTTGCTAACTCCTCCTAAGCATCTTCCAAGTTTCCCCTTGTTTTTTTCCCCTTAAGAAATGAAACAGGGTGAATCAAAGCTTCCAAAATAAGAATAAAAAAAAAAAAACATATTCCGTTAACCAATTTTCTGTTGTCATTTTTAAGAGTTTCAAAAACTCCTCTCCGGACGTGCGCGGCCCTTCCGTGAGCGCTTCGCGCACGTGCGGCCGTTCTGCTAGCGCTCCGCCCACGAGCACCCATTCTATGGGTCATTCACGCGCACACGCAGATTCCATTAGCGGCCTTTTTGAGCCTATAAAAAAGCCCTATCCTTAGCTTTTCAATCCACCCCAAGAGTTCTTCTTTTCCTCATTCTAAATTTTCTCAACACACACTCTCTCTCACTCATCTTTTTTTCTTCATTTGATCATTTGGGCTGAGGATTTTTTGACCAGCATCCGATCGAGATCGTGCCACCGATGGGCATTGGAGTACTTGGCTTCCAAGTTAAACCTTGGATGAGGGTGAGCAGCCCAAATCTTTGCACGAGAAGAGGCCGAAGACTCCTTTATGGCAGTGGTTTAACCACCTCCCAAGCCAGATTCTTTTTTTTTAATATTATTTATCACATCAATATATATATATATATATATATATATATATATAATTTCATATAATTTCCATAGCAGTCTAAAGGAGACTTGAGAGAGATTTTGTAGTGCATGCATATAATTTTATATTAAATATAATTATTTGTACATAACTATGGTTTATGTTCCCTGTATATTTTATAATTAAGTCAGCATCATTTCTATAGTTGTGTTGTGCAAAATTAAACAAAAAACTAATAAATTTTCTTCAAATTCCAGTTTTCTCCTTTGAACCATACTTGGACCAAATGGCTATCCTTAGAGATGAAACCATTACTCTTAATCGTGACAAATTTGAAGGAACCAACTTTAGAAGGTGGCAAAGCCAAATAAAATTTTGGCTAACCACATTGGGGCTTTGGTCGATTATTGACCAATCGTCTGCCTCCTCTAGTTTAACCACTCCTACCACCCTCGAGGAAGGCTATTTTTATAAAGGTAGCATTTTAAGTGCCCTTTCTAATTCACTTTATGATGTTCATCTATTTGCAAAGAGTGCAAAAGAATTATGAGATAACCTAGAGTCTAAATATGGCCTTGATGATAATGGGGTTGAACGGTTCAACATCGCATCGTTTCTTAGATATGTTATGGTAGATGATAAACCTATAAATGACCAACTCCATCAATTCCAAGAATACTTTAGGAAGCTTCAAACCAATGGAACTGTTCTCGCTGAAGAATTTAAGATTTTGAGCCTTCTTGATAAGATGCCTCCTTGGAACAGCTTTGTTATAGGTCAGCTCTATAAGTAGAACTAATCCTAACTCAACTTCTAAATTCAATCAAAACCAACACAGGTTCAAAACCTAGCAAACCGGAGTCCTAGGTGTCCAAGCTAACCTGACCCTTATCAAATCCAAATCAAAATCTAGATTTCAACCAAACCAACAACATCAGTCAAACCAACCTAACCGGCCTAACTCAAATAAGTTCAAGCCTAAGGGTAAAAACTTCAAGGCCAATAACACTAGATCCAACAAGCATGCTTAAGGTCCAAGGGATAAGTTCTGCTCTATGTGCGGAAGGACTAACCATCTTGCGAGAGACTGTTTTCATCGGAAGAAGCCCATTCGCAAATCTTCTCGTTCCTCCGGACCTCAAGCTCATAAAGTTGAAGGTCCAGATGACACCACCTTTAAGTCAGTAAGCTTTAACCCCGAAGTTAATATTACTTTCTCTAACCTTAATTGGTGGTTGGATTCAGGAGCTAATGTTCGTATTTGTTTTGACCACTCTTGGTTCACCACTATTCAGGACTCAAGCAGAGGTGTAATCCTTGGGAACAATACAGCCGTCAGGATCAAGGGACAAGGATGAATTAATTTGAAGATGATTTCTGAAAAAGTTCTTACCCTGACTAATGTATTGTATGTTCCAGACCTTAGAAAGAACCTAATTAGTGGGTCTCAGCTGGTTCAGAGAGGATATAAAATTATTCTTGATTGTAATAAAGTTATGATAACTAAGAATAATGCTTTCATAAAAAGAGGATATGTAAGTAAAGGCTTATTTAAATTGAATGTAATAAATTATTTTATTAATAAAGCTAAGAAACAAGTTTATTTTGTGAATAAATCTAATCAAAATTTGTGGCATGATAGATTGGACCATGAACACTTAGAAAAAATCAAACATATGATGGATTTAAAGCTAATTCCCAAATCAATTTTAGATACATCTAAGTGTGAAATACGTGCTGAATTTAAACAACCAAGAAAATCATTTAAATCAGTTGAAATAAATTCTTCAATCTTAGAGTTAATACATAGTGATATATGTGACTCTACCAAAACTGCAACCCATGGTGGCAATAGGTACATAATAACCTTTATAGATGATTTTTTTCATATACTGTTATTGTTACCTAATTAAATCTAAGGATGAAACTTTCAATAAATTCAAAATTTACAAGAGTGAAGTAGAAAATCAACAAGAAAAGAAAATTAAAATTCTTAGGACCGATAGAGGAGAAGAGTATACTTCAAATGATTTTTTTCTGTTCTATCAAGAACATGGAATAATTCATGAAGTAACTGCTCCTTACTCTCTATGGTCCAACGGTATGGCTGAGCGTAAAAACCATATCCTCTTGGACATGGTGAACGCTATGTTGATTAGCTCAGACCTACCTGAGAATTTAGGGGGGGGGGAGCTCTTCTGTCTTCTTGCTTCATCCTAAATAGGATCCCTGTTAAGGATAGTGGTAAGACCCCTTAAAAATTTTGGAGAGACGGGGCTCCTAACTTGAGTTTTCTCAAAATACAGGAGTGTCTAGCTAAGGTGAATATTCCTGAACCCAAAAAGAAAAAGCTAGGATCTAAAACTATAAATGCTGTCTTTATAGGCTATGCCCAAAACAGTAATGCTTATAAGTTCTTAGTGATTAAATCAAATATTAGTGATATAAGTTATAATTCAATCCTTGAAGCTAGAGATGCTTCTTTCTTTAAGGATATATTTCCTTTTAAGACTAGAATTTCTAGATCCCTACAATGTGAACCATCTTCTTTTAGATCTATAGAACTAGAACTTGAAACTAAAACTGAATTTAAAAAAAGTAAGAGGAACATAATTGAAAAGAATTTTGGAGAAGAATTCTTTACATACTTTATAGAAGGTGATCCTTGTACATATGATGAAGCTATGTCATCATCAGATTTATCATATTGGAAGAAAGCCATATATAGTGAAATTCAATCAATCCTAGAGAAGAAAACTTGGATTTTATCAGATTTACCTCCAGGAAATAAAGTAATAGAAACTAAATGGGTTTTCAAAAAAAAATTAAGATTAGATGGAATAGTAGAAAGGTATAAAGCTAGGTTAGTAGCTACGGGATATAGCTAAAAGAAAGATTATTTTAATGCTTATGCTCCTATAGCTAGTATAACCACCTTAAGAACCTTAGTAGCATTAGCATCAATTTATAATTAATGATTCATCAAATGGACGTAAAAATTGCATTCTTAAATGAAGAATTAGAAGAAGAAATCTATATAAACCAACCTCAAGGTTTTATAGTCAAAGGACAAGAATATAAGGTATGTAAACTAATTAAATCACTTTATGGGTTAAAATAAGCTCCTAGACAATGGCATATTAAATTTGATGAAATTATCCTAGGTGATAACTTTAAGATTAACGAACATGATAAATGTGTGTATTATAAAAGGAATAACTCAGATTTTATCATTTTATGCCTGTATGTAGATGATATTCTATTATTTGGAACATCACCAAAAATAATGCAAGAAACTAAAGATTATTTGTCAAGCAATTTTGATACGAAAGACATAGGAAAAGCTGATATAATCTTAGAAATGAAACTTAAAAGGACAAATAACGAAATAGCAATAAACCTAACAAATTCAATAGGAAAAATGCTTAAAAAATTTAAATATTTTGATCTAAATCCTGTCTCTACCCCATATGATCATAGTTCTCACTTAACTAAGAATTTAGGAGCTGTAAGACAATTAGAGTATTCCTAGAGGATAGGATCACTGTTATATGTAGCAAATAGAATCCGTCCTGATATAACTTATGCAGTAGGCAGACTAAGTCGGTATTCTAGCAATCCTAGTGGAGAACATTGGAAAGCCCTTGAAAGAGTCTTTAGATATCTGAAGGAAACTCTAGATTACTATCTTTTGTTCTCCGATTATCCAGAAATACTAGAAGGATATAGTGATGCTAATTGGGTGACAGATAATTTAGATGTTAAGTCTACCACACGATATCTCTTCATGTTTGGAGGAGATGCAGTATCTTAGGGATCATGTAAACAAACAATAATAATAAGAAGCACGTTAGCATCTAAATTAACTACTCTTGACACTACTTGTATAGCACAGTAGCTAAAAGACTTAATTAATGATATTGAAATTCTTCTATTTAAAATATCTGTAATACCAATAAATTATGATTGTAGAGCTCTAATAGATTTGTTAAATCAACAAACATCAAATAAAAAGATGAACAATTATATCCTGATCAGATACAAAATTGTGAGAAATAAAATTAAATATGTGATATCACTTCAATTTATAAGATCAAAAAATAATATGCCTGATCTTTTGACCAAAGGCCTCTCAAAAGCTTCAGTATTTGAGATATCAAGGGGGATGGGGCTTAAGCCCGTATATTAGTCACCAGAGTAAACTCCTATTTTTGCGATTGGAGATCCTAGGGTCAAGGTTCAAAGGAAAATGACCTCTGAGGTGACGTCTGGGAGCACCGTTTCTTAGAGTTTGTCTTCAACCCATCCCTATGGTGTACTACTCTATGTGTAATGGTTAGGTTGAGCATAGCTCTTAATAGATCCAAGACTGAAACTTTAGCGAGGTACAATTCCGTTACACGTACCCTTAGAGGATCTACCTTAGTGAGAGTAGTCGTGAGGCCGTAACTATGGGATTAGAACAAATTCCTAGTAACTCTCATGAAAATCAAGACAGGCACATGGCCTAAATAGCGCTACCCTGCATTATGATCAGTTCGTCTTCATACTATGTGTATTTTTATACTAAATGCAAGTTCTAACCTAGAAGGTACTTATACTAAGCACAGTAAAAGCCCAAGAAATTTTTTTTAATATTTGTTGAATTTAAATATTTTATCATGAGTTTTTGAAATTTTGCGGGGGATTGTCTTTTTTAAGAGCTTCAAAAACTCCTCTCTAGATGTGTCCGGCCATTCCACGAGTGCTCCGCGTGCGGGCGGCTATTCTACGAGTTGTTCACGCACACGTAGATTCCGTGCGCAGTCGTTTTGAGCCTATAAAAAGGGCCCTATCCTTAGCTTTTCAATCCACCCCCAGAGTTCTTTTTGATCGGCGTTCGATCAAGATCATGCCACCGACGGGCATTGGAGTACTTGGCTTCCGAATTGTACCTTGGAGAAAGGTGAGCGGCCTAAATCTTTGCACGAGAAGAGACTGAAGTCTCCTTTAAGGCAGTGGTTTAACCGCCTCCCAAGCCAGATTTTGTTTATCACACATATATACACTAGTCGAAAACCCAAGCATTGCACGGGGTAGATAATTTCAGTCTATAATTATTATTTTTTTAATAATAAATATTTATGATAAATATTTTTTAATTTTTTAATATTTTATTTATTTATTTATTATATATATAATATTTTTTTATTATTTTATAAAATAATATTTTATTTTATATTTTTTTCTTCATGTTCTCATACCTTCTATGCACCCGTCGGTACCGCTGCACCCCCTATCGCCCCACCACAGCTCCTTTCTCGGCAAATGCCGATCTCGACCGCACCGCCGCCTCCTCTTCTTCTCATACCTTCTCCATGCCTGTTGATACCGCTCCACCATCGCTCTTCTTCTCTTTCGATAAATGCCGATTCCGATCGCACTCTCCGGCATCCTATCGGTACTGCCACCTCCGGCACCACCATTGAAGGAAGAGAAAAACTCTTTCTTTTCTTTTCTTTTTATTTCTTTCTATTTTTTATTATCTTCTTTTTCTTTTTTCTTCATTTTTACAAAATAATATTTTATTATGATTTTTCTTCTTCCTTCATGTTCTCATACCTTCTCCGTGCCTATCGGTGCCGCCCCACCATGACTCCCCTTCTCTCTCGGCAAACACCGATCCCAATCGCACCCTCATCCCCTCACTTCTTCTCATACCTTCTCCAAACCTTCAGAGGGTATTAAATACAGAGATTTGACTTTCAAATCTATGGAGTATCATACTTTATTTGCGGATAATTTATTAGATTTAATCTGATCTAATCCAATAGATCAATTCAAATTTTAAAATATATTATTTTTTAAAAAAATAATAAAAATATTATTTTTAGAAAAATAAATTAGTATGTTATTATTTTTAAAATTAAAAAATGATATGCTATCTTTTTAAAATAATAATAAATTAGTATTTTTAAAAAATTATTATTATTATTATTATTATTATTATATTTTATTTTTTAAAAATAATTATTTTTTAAAATTATTTTTTAAAGTATTATTTTTTCTAATTTTTTAAAATACTAATTTATTATTATTTAAAAATAATATTTAAATTATTATAGATAATAAAATAATAATCCATGTGGTACAACTAAAATCATCTAAGACCCAGGCTGGCCAACAACGTGATTCAGCCGGTATTTTAACTTAGGGTTCGATTGATGCGTTCCGTATCGGAGACGCAGGCTGGCTCACTCGTAATGAAGCCCTACTTTTGGGTCGTGGAATAGTTACTTGCTGTTGTTGTAGAATCTAGTTGACGCCGGATTGAACTGGAGTCGAGGAAGATGAGGTCGCCGTCGGTGACCTGCAAAATAAAGTCCCGTCCAGAGTCGATGGTGGTGGCTCCGGCAGGATCCTCCGACAATCAAATCAGCTCTTCTAGTCAACAGAAATGGAGTGCTTAGAAAAGAGTTCAGCAGAATTTTGGAAAGGAGAAGAGAGCTTAGAGAAAACGTATCTGGAGGATCCCATTTTATAGATGGAGCTTGTAGCGGATTGATAGTGACAGCTACAGTCGTCTGGTAGCGGGCCGCTCGAGGCCTGGTGAAGTCTGTCACGGAGGAGGGTGCCGTCTGTAGCAGACTGATGGCGACAGCCGTAACTGTCCGATACTGAGCCGCTCGGGGCCATACGGGATCCGGTACGAAGAGGGAGAGGTGTCGTCAGACTGATAGTGACCATTCGTTGAGATTCAATAATTGAAGTTTGGAGGAAGCAGGCGTTGGTCGGTGAAGAGCTTCGACATACATCAATTCCAGAGGAGTTCGAACTCCTAAGAGGGATACAGCTAGAGAGGATCACTCGGGAAGGATGCTAGCTGAAGGAGTTCGGCTCTTGTAGAAATCCGACTGAAGGAGAGATCCAGAAGGAGTTCGACTCCTGTAGGAGCTTAACTGAAGGAGTCTGGAAGAAGTTCAGCTTCTGCAGAAATTTGACTGAAGAAGAAGTCTGAAAGGAGTTCGACTTCTGTAGAAATCCGACTGAAGGAGGAATCCGAAAGAAGTTTGGCTCCTGGAGGAGTCCAACTAAGGAAGACGTCCGGAAGAAGTTTGGCCGGTGGAGGGGCCCGACTGATGAAGAAGTCTGGGAGGAGTTCGGCTGAAGTCCAAAAGAAGTTCGGCTGGAGTTCGGCCGTTAAAGAAGTTCGGCTAGGGTTCGATCGTTGGAGGAGTTCGATTGGGTTCGGCCGCTCGAGGAGTTCGACTACTGAATGAGCTCGACCGCTGGAGGAGATTGGCTGGGGTTCGATCGCTGGAGGAAGAATTTTCGATTGAAGCTCTTCCATGATTATCGGTTGCATTAGGCTAAGCATCAGACTGAACTTCGATGAGAGCGAAATTTATCTCCAATAATAGTCCCCCACTCCCAAGTTCGAAATTCGAAAGGAGTATAAAGAAAGCGACCGCCAAAGTCCTTTTCTGGGCTCTACACCGTTGAGGTTGAAGTTCGGAGAAAAATCTTATCTCCAGCCGAAATTGACGTTGAAGTTGAAGCTTGGGAGAGATCTTATCTCCAACCGAGATTGAAGTTGAAGCTCGGAGGAGATCTTATCTCCAATCGAGATTGAAGGAGATCTTATCTCCTATTGACGTAGACGTTGAAGTTCGGAGATCTTATCTCCAGCCGAGGTTGAAGAAAATCTTATCTCCTATTGATGTAGAAGCTCGGGGAGACCTTATCTCCAACCAAGGTTGAAGGAGATCTTATCTCCTATTGACGTAGACGTTGAAGCTCGAGAGAGATCTTATCTCCAACAAAGGTTGAAGGAGATCTTATCTCCTGTTGACATTGCGGTTGAAGCTCTTGGGAGATCTTGTCTCCTATCGAGGTTGATATTGAAGTTGAAGTTCGGGAAAGATCTTATCTCCAGCCGAGGTTGAAGAAAATCTTATCTCCTGTTGACGTTGCGATTGAAGCTCGTGGGAGATCTTGTCTCCAGCCAAGGTTGATGTTGAAGTTGAAGTTTGGGGAAGATCTTGTCTCCTGTTGATGTAGACGTTGAAGCTCGGAGGAGATCTTACCTCCAGTCGAGGTTAAAGAAGATCTTATCTCCTGTTGACGTTGCGGTTGAAGCTCGTGAGAGATCTTGTCTCCAGCTGAGGTTGACGTTGAAGTTGAAGTTGAAGTTCGGAGAAGATATTGTCTTCTGTTGATGTAGACGTTGAAGCTTGGGAGAGATCTTATCTCCAACCGAGGTTGAAGGAGATCTTATCTCCTATTGACGTTGCGGTTGAAGCTCGTGGAAGATCGTCTCTAGCTGAGGTTGACGTTGAAGTTAAAGTTCGGGGGAGATCTTGTCTTCTATTGATGTAGACGTTGAAGCTCGGAGAAGATCTTATTTCCAACCGAAGTTGAAGAAGATCTTATCTCCTATTGACGTTGCGATTGAAGCTCATGGAAAATCTTGTCTCTAGCCGAGATTGACGTTGAAGTTGAAATTCAGGAGAGAGATCTTGACTTATATTGATGTAGACGTTGAAGCTCGAGAGAGATCTTATCTCCAGCCTAGGTTGAAGAAAATCTTATCTTCTGTTTGACGTTGCGGTTGAAGCTCGTGAGAGATCTTGTCTCCAACCGAGGTTAACGTTGAAGTTCGGGAGAGATCTTGTCTCCAACCGAGGTTGAAGAAGATCTTATCTCTTGTTGACGTTGCGGTTGAAGCTCGTGAAAGATCTTATCTCCAGTCGAGATTGACGTTGAAATTGAAGTTCGGAGGAGATCTTTGTCTCCTGTTGACGTAGACGTTGAAGCTCGAAGAAGATCTTATCTCCAGCCAAGGTTAAAGAAGATCTTATCTCCAGTTAAAGTTGCGATTGAAGCTCGTGGGAGATCTTGTCTCTAGCCGAGGTTGACGTTGAAGTTGAAGTTCGTGAGTGATCTTGTCTCCTGTTAATGTAAACGTTGAAGCTCGGAAGAGATTTTATCTCCAACCGAGGTTAAAGGAGATCTTATCTTCTGTTGACGTTGCAATTGAAGCTCGTGGGAGATCGTCTCCAGCCAAAGATTGACGTTGAAGTTGAAGTTCGGAGGAGATCTTGTCTCCAACCGAGATTGAAGGAGATCTTATCTCCTGTTGACGTTGCGGTTGAAGCTCGTGGAAGATCTTGTCTCCAGCCGAGGTTGATGTTGAAGTTGAAATTCGGAGAAGATCTTATCTCCAGCCGAAGTTGAAGAAAATCTTATCTCCTGTTGACGATGCGGTTGAAGCTCGTAGGAGATCTTATTTCCAGCCGAGGTTGAAGGAGATCTTATCTCCTGTTATTGTCGGGCATAATGGAACCGTCATCAGGGGCCTTTCCTTCTCTCATTTCATCTAAAATGAACGAGGGCTTCGGCTTTGCTCATGTTAGGACGAGGTTCTCCTCCTATTCTCTAATGGACTGTGGGAGCACATAAGGACCATTGTCAGGACCTCTCCCCTCATCTCGTCTAAAATGAACGAGGCCTTCGACTTTTCTCGCGTTAGGACGAGGTTCTCCTCCTGTTCCTAACGGGCTATGGGGGCACATAAGAGCTGTTGTCAGAACGTCTCCCCCATCTCGTCTAAAATGAACGAAGGCCTTCGACTTTGCTCGCATTAGAACAAGATTCTCCTCCTGTTCCTAACGGGCTGTGGGGGCACATAAGAGTCATTGTCAGGACCTCTTCTTCCATCTTGTCTAAAATGAATGAGACCTTCGACTTTGCTCGCGTTAGGACAAGGTTATCCTCCTATTCCTAACGGACTATGGAGGCACATAAGAACCATTGTCAGGACCTCTCCCCCCATCTCGTCTAAAATGAACGAGGCCTTCGACTTACTCATGTTAGGACGAGGTTCTCCTCCTGTTCCTAACATGGCCACTATTGATTGCTTCTTCCTTGTCATCAGATAGTTTTTGCACCGAGAAATAATAATATTGAAATGGAGAAGTTTTATTGAAAAAAATTACCGACAGTACATTCTTAGATTCTTAGAGTCTCAAGATTTGTTCCTCCGAGCTTCTTCAGGCGATAAGTTCCGGATCAAACGACCTCCTCTATTTCATATGGGCCTTTCCAATTCGGGGCAAGCTTCCCCTGACTCTGAGACTGAGAGATGGCGGCTGGCCAAAATACTAAGCCCCCCAGAGATAACGTTGATGATGCCGGAAGATGGCCGATCTTCTTGTTACTCCTCTCTCATTGGTGGTTCTAGCTGCGGTAGCACCATTGGCTTGCTTCAGACCAACGTCTGTGGAGCATTGAGGGAGAGCGTAGTTGTGAAACCTTCAGGGGGGAGAATTTCTTCGCGCCCTTCTGTCGGAGCTTCTTTGATGACGAGCTCGAGGGGGAGTTCGGCCTCACTTGCGCTCAGAAGGAATCCGTGAGCACGATCGAACTTCATTCGATCCTCCATCAGCTGCGAGTTTGCTAGACTCGCCCGTCTGCCACCCTCCTATGGCTTCTTCATCCTTCAACTTGAAGGCTTCTTCCGCACGGATATATCCCTCGGCCCGAGCTGGCAGATTGGCAAAATTTCTAGGATACTTCTTCTCTAGAAAGAACAGCAAATCGTTCTTCTGAAGGCCGCTCTTGAGTGCGGCCATCGCAACTATTGATCCAGGCTCCGGACCTCCAACGCAGTAGCATTAAATCGAATGACGTAAGTCCAGATGGATTTTTTCTTCTTTTGCTTGATGTTCATCAGGGAATCCGAACCTCGGCGTGGACGTCGGCTGCTGACGAAGTGAGCCGCAAACTGATGGCTCATCTAATCAAAAAAGAAGATCGTACCCGACTTCAACGTCGAATACCAATTTCTTGCTGCTCCCTTTAAGGTAGATGGGAAAGCTCGACATAATATGGCGTCTGGTGCGCCATGAAGTAGCATCATGATCCGGAAGGCTTCCAGGTGATCGACCGGATCGAAGGTTCCATCATAGCTTTCAAATTGGATGAGCTTTTAGTTCGGCGGAATGGGCTCTTGCATAATTCGGAAAGAGAAAAGGGGATCGGTGCGGACGTCGTCATGGTGAGTTGGGGCGACGTGGTCGAACTTCTCAATCCACCGATCTATACCCCGTAATTTCTGATCGAGGACGTCAACTCGATCATAGGTCTTGGAAGGCTTCCGATCGTGGATGGGAAAGGTCCCTTCCAGAAAAGAATCATGATCCAAGCAAAAATCCTCTGCTCTCTGTTTCTCATTTCCAGAAACAATGGATATGCTAGCCCAAGTGCTCCTCCTTGGGATTTGTTTCTGGCATTCCGACAGCGGATTTCTTGACGGAATCACCACCGGGGGCTGCCACATGGTCTGCACCATTTCAGTGAGGCCTTAAATCCGCTGCATCAGTAGGTTAAACTGCTCCGGATCTACCGTGGCCGCCGATGGAGGAGGTGGTTGAAGCGCCGCAATGGAGCAGGAATAGATGGATCTGGCTCAGACCTGACGGCAGAAGCGGTAGATCTCCACCCTCTTTCTTGAGATTGAGGAAGAGGATGGAGATGAACCTTGAAGAAAGTCGGCAGGATCGACTGAGCACTCTTTTAAGAACAAGGGTACCTCAGGAACTGAGGTCCCTTCCTCCAGCGTCAATTCTGTTGTTGCAGAATCTGGTTGATGCCGGATCAAACTGGAGTCGAGGAAGATGAGATTGCCACCGGTGACCTGCAAAACAAAGTCTCGTCCGAAGTCGATGGTGGTGGCTCCGGTAGGATCCTCCGACGATCAAATCAGCTCTTCTGATCAACAAAAATGGAGTGCTCATGAAAGAGTTCGACAGAGTTTTGGAAAAGAGAAGAGAGCTTAGAGAAAACATATCTAGAGGATCCCTTTTTATAGACGGAGCTTGTAGCGGATTGATAGTGACAACTGCAGCCGTCTGGTAGCGGGCCGCTCGAGGCTTGGTGGAGTCTGTCATGGAAGGGGACGCCATCTGTAGTAGACTGATGACGACAGCCGTAGCTGTCCGGTACTGAGTTGCTTGGAACCACGTCGGGTTCGGTACGGAGAGGGAGAGATGTCGTCAGACTGATAGTGACCGTTCGTTGAGATTCAATAATAGAAGTTTGGAGGAAGCAAGCGTTGGTCGGTGAAGAGCTTCGACATACATCAATTCCAGAGAAGTTCGGACTCCTAAGGGGGATACAGCTAGAGGAGATCATCCGAGAGGAATGCTAGCTAAAGGAGTCCGAAAGAAGTTTGACTCTTGTAGAAATTCGACTGAAGAAGAGATCCAGAAGGAGTTCAGCTACTGTAGGAGCTTAACTGAAGGAAGAGTCCAGAAGAAGTTTGGCTCTTATAAAAATTTGACTGAAGAAGTCCAAAAGGAGTTCGGCTCCTTGAGTAGTCCGACTAAAGGAGGGGTCCGGAAGGAGTTTGACCGCTGGAGGAGCCCAACTGATGAAGAAGTCTGGGAGGAGTTCGGCTGGGGTTCGACCGTTAAAGGAGTTCGACTGGAGTTCGGCCGTTGGAGGAATTTGGCTGGATTCGGCCGCTGAAGGAGTTCAACTATTGAATGAGTTCGACCACTGTAAGAGATCGGCTAGGGTTCAACCGCTAGAGGAAGAATTTTCGATTGAAGCTTTTCCGTGATTACCAGTTGCATTAAGCTAAGCATCAGACTGGACTTCGACGGGAGCAAAATTTATCACCAACACTTACCATTGTCAACTGGCCAGGGACCTATTATTATTTTCCTATTCCTCGATCTAGATTTAGAAACCAGAGACTGGACATGTTACATGTTGATAAAAGTTCAAAATAAAAATAAAAAATAAAAAAATAATTTTAAAAAGAAGAAGTAAGGACTTATTATTAATTATTTATTATTTATGTTCCAACTCCAAAAATTATAGGCCCCGTTATGGGTTCAGATTATACTTTTTATATAAAAAATAATTATTTTTTTTTTGCAATGTCAACCGTTGAATCTTGCTCTATACAACTTTAAAAACGTTTCGACAGACTCCTTTTATCCACAGCATAAATCACAAAATAGGCATTACATTTTGAAATCTGTATAAAACATAATCCAACAGTTTGACATCGTGAACGAAGATCAATCATTCTTTTGCATGAAAAATATAATCTAAACTTCCCTATTTTTCAGAAAGAAAAAGATGTTCAGAGATTCAACCCTCTCTAGTAATAAAAAAGGAGCACATAACCAATTGATACACAATCTAACTTAGCCCAAACCAATCCAATAGTAGATTTTTCTGTCCATCTGCTGTCATATTGGGAAATAGTCAACTAAGATGAGCATCATGTAGAGACAGCAGGGTTGCCCAAACATACTTGGCCCATGTGGGATATAATGTACGATATAAATTAGCTTGCACCATTTAGCCTTCATCCATTCTGGCTGAGTTCCACAAGCCATATGACGTTTCATTCTCTTAATAGAGATTCTTGATAAATTTTGATGAGTTGACCCCCCTTTTTCTCCCTCTCAAAAACCTGAACATGGATGCCCCTCGAGAAAGTTGCAGATAGCTTTTAAGATGGGCTTGTGGTGTCATAGAGTCATGGTGATCCTTTCTCACTACAAGAAACGTATGAGTTACCAGTTCCATGTTGCACCAAGTCATTTGATTTGATTGCATCTATCAACCAACCTATAATAGTGTCACCTCTGGCCTACCAGATGTAGGAATACTGCAATACAAAATGAACTGAACTTGCTTGCAAGACAAAAACTTAGACAGGAAAATGATACTGAATTGGGGGTGGTTTGGGGTCGGGGATGATGGAAAAAGTAGAATGCATAGCATAAATGACATGGTATCAAGAAGAAAACGATGAAGAAAATTATACTAAAGGCTCGCGAACAGGAATCTCTATGAGGATGCATGTAACTGCTCTGTTTTTATCAAATAGCTTTTCCCTTTTCTTCAGGACAAAACTCAACAAGCTTAACCTTAGAATGCCCCACAACCAGTACACAAGGCAAATGAAGAAGAAAGAGATATGTCAAGTGGTAATTAATTCATTTCAACTATGAAGGGCTATCAAAATGGAGGACCAGAAGGGAGTTAAGAAAAGGGCATTATCTAAGTATGTCTATTGAAATTTGTTGAGAACTACAAACTTAACCCAAGTATCACGTCAAGTTAATGCATAAGGAAATTTTGGTTGAATGTTTGGGATCTATCATCATGAACAGGGCAAACTACATTTAATAACTTCAGAGAATGACCTCATAGTTTTCCTCCCTGTGGCAAATTCAAACATGGCCTGATTAAAATTTCGCATTTTGGTACTCAAAATGATTAAGACTTTTTATATCAAAATGATTAAGACTTTTTATATCAAAATGATTAAGATTAATGGCGTGTAGGGCAACTTGAGTAGAAACAAAAGCCTATGTCAGATTTTATTCATGTTGGATGTTGATCTCTAAATGTGGCACAAAACTGGAATATTGTATTAGAGTTCTTGCACTTGGTATATTGATAGTTTTTTGTGGTAAAACAATTAAAATTTTAAACTAGAACTTCATTTCTTGAAAAACAAGGGTTGTATCTGTGATAAAAAATAAAAAAATAAAATAAAATAAAGCAAATTTATCAGCTGTCTCTGACAATTCTGGAAAAAGAAAAGAGAGATCTGCAAAAGAAATCACCAAATCAAGCATACATCAGCCATTTCCCTCCATCTAATCCCTTTAATTGATCAAAAGCACTAATCCTCTACCCCTTTCTAGTATCTCCAAAAAAATAAAAATAAAAATAAATCGACTGACTATAAAGCTTTAAATGATAGATATCTCATCATTTAAATTCAAAGAGGACCAAAAGAAAAATCTAATCATTACTCTTGGAAGCCAACCATGTGGAACCTATGTTAAGGGGGGAGAATAGAAATGCACCCAATCTTATCACTCTGAAAAAGTGCCTCCTAGATGCTTTCTTCCTAAAAAATATGGTAGTCCCATTTTACTTTCTAGGTGAATGCAGACCTATCAAATAACTGGATTCTTGCTATCTTTGGGTCACACTTATGCTACAACAACTTAGACCCGGACAACCAAAGAAGAGGATCCATAATAGTACACACGATAAAGACCGGCTCCTAGACCAAGGTAATACTCAGAATATTCTCTTAAACTTGAGGGAGAATAAACAAGCACATGAAAAATCTCTAACCCTTCTAAAACATGTAGAAGCCAATATGTATGGTTTTTCATTTTTCGTCTTCTAACCCTCTTTCTGCACTACAACCGGTTTGCTGTTGAAAAAAAAAAAAACAAAAGAAAAAAAAGATGAAGAAGAAGAGAAAAAGAAAATAATCTTCAAAGAATAATGATGTAATTTTATTTTCTTCTAAACAGGCCTGATTTACTCATAACAAGTCTGGACACCCAAACAGGGTCATGCTCCTATAATAATGTAGTGCATGCACTTTTGATCCAACACAATGTTTTTGATTTATCCAACACATGAATTGCCATTGTTAAACCACATAGTATAACAAACCACCCACATGTGAGGTTGTAAAGAGTAAATGATAGTTTGTAAATGGCATCAAACACTTAACTGTAGCCAGTATCTTCAAAAATTCATGCTTCTTTCAAGGAACTGATATTGTACTTATTATACTTGCCAACGGTCTCATTTAGATTATTTAATTGCCTCCTGATATGGATATCACAAGGTTTTTCTGAAAGTTGAAGGTCTTAAATTCTTATTATATAAATTAAAGTATTTATGAATGTTTACTAGATTTCTAAATCCAAACATCATAACCCTTACAATTCCTTCCGTGCTAGAGCTTCAGGTTCATCATGATCAGGTAGAAATTTAAACAGTACTTAAAAACAGCCTTTTCTGACTCAAACTTGTGATAGCATCATCTGGACTAGATGTAATACAAACGTCATGCAACAAAGACCAGAAAGTTGTACATGACAAGTTTTTTTTTTTCCAGCTCATAATCTGTTTTCACATTTCCAAATGCTTTCTGTTTAGGACTGATCATGGTTTAGATTGATCATGGGTGCCAAGAATCATTTACATGCCTCAAGTAAGAGGATTTAAAATTTGTTGAGTGATTAAATGAAAAGGAGAGAAATGGGGGAATACTAAATAGAATTGATTAAGATTGATTGTGATATAGCATGATAAAAGAATCAATCATGTTAAGAGGGAGAGGAGCAAGTCATCTCAACTGCTCCAATCATGGCCAGTTCTGCCACTCCAATCACACAAAAAAAAAGGATGAGCAAGTTAACTGCTTTGCTTGTAGGCAAAATACTAACTGTTTTCTTGGTCATAGATGCCCCCGCCAACCTCACAAGTCACTCGAACTATATAAATGCATAGAAAGATTGACCCTCCGTTCTATAGGTCCCTCGAGCTCCCCCTGCAAGCAAATTGAACCTCCAATCTATGGCTTCTTCAGCATCCGTGCAAATGTTGAACCTTCTCTCTCGGTCACCCAATGTCTATGTGGGAGCAAGTTAAAACTTCACTCGGGCAAAACTATAGCCACATCCATTGATGGTGGGAAGGCTATCACCAAGAAAGATTTGGATCCTAGAGTCCTAAAAAGGCTGTCAGACCAATCGCTCCATAGAATTATATGATAGAAGACATCCGGCATCTGATGGTAGTGTTATGCAAAATGTGTTGGGAGAAGAGATAAATTACTTTCTTCCACATTTTATCATGTAGATTGGAAGTTATTTCTAGAAATAACTTCTTTTAGGAAGTCGTTTCTTGTTTTGATAACTGCTTTGGGGCCTACCAGTGGTTTCTTACGTAAATAACTCCCTTTTTTGAATGGTTTTTCTTGCAAATAACCACCCTATATCCTGATAAGTATCCAGGAAGCACATGGTAAACTGGAAGAGTCTTCAAATTAAAAGCAGAGTTCGTAATGCAAAGTTAGCCTCAATAGAAGAGAAACCATATACCTCATAGAAAAATCAAATCAAAGATTCTATGTGAGCTGCCAAAAAAACAACCACAATGTTGAAAGAGAAATCAAATCAAAGATTCTAAGTGAGCTGCCAAAAAAAACCAACCACTGTGTTGTTGCCGTTCCATTAGCTCGCATTTTCGAAGCTTAACTGCGCCTTGTTGGGTTCGGCCAAGCACTCATCCGGGTCGGTGAGGATCTCCGAGATGAACTTGATCAGCGAGCAGAGCCCCCCCAAGAAATTGTGATCGATAACCCCATTCGCCTCCATCACATGAGCGAAATCCACGAGCTTAACCCTAACCCCGCCGCCGGCCCTCCTGCCCTCCACCTCCTCCCTCTCGTACATCACCAGCACCGACGCCGCGTAGAAGTGGAACAGCGTCTGGTCCTCGAACCACGCCTTGAGCTCCAGCAGCTGGGCCAGCACCCCGTCCGATCGGCCGTACACCGCGGAGGCGAAGGCACAGTCCGGCGGGCCCGGATGCGACGCCGGATTCGAGGACACGAACTGCCGGAGCGTTCGCCGGACGTCCTTGGCCGTGAACCGCCGGACGGCGTCGCGATCGGGCCGCCAGAAGCCGGCGTCGCCGCCCTGGTGGATCCGCGCGCCAGAGATGCGGAAGCCGAGGGCGAGGCTAGTGGTGTCGCGGTCCTTCTTGAGGCATTTGTGGAAGTAGTCGTCGGGGGCAGAAGGGTACCAGGTGCGGCCGCCGATCTTGATGTCGATGAGGGACGGGTGGCGGAGGCCGGAGGCGAGATCGTCGAGGACGAGGTAGGGGTGGTGACCAGAGCCGTCGGAGGCGGGGAGGAGCTGGGTGCCGTGGAATCCCGGGAAAAAGGCGCGGACGTGGGGAGGGACGCGGGGATCGGAGGAGAAGGACGAGTAAAAGGCCGCCTCGTGGGCCCCGCGGTCGTCGCCCTGGAGGGGCTTGTAGAAGAGCCCTGCGCCGTCGACGAGGGGGCCCAGCTGGCCCTCCGCGGCCCGGTGGCCGGCTACCTGATGGTCTGGGGGCCTCAGCATTGGCGGTGGCGAGGGGACGCCGGCAAGCGACAGCGCGTGACGGAGGAGATGGATGTCTCTCCCGCCGCGGCGAGAAACGATCGTAAAGGTATGAAGTCGAGGTAAAAAAAAAGCTTGCGACGAGGATGGAAGAGAATTTTTTTAAAAAAAAAAATCTGCTGACGGAAGGGGCCTCCGCCCCGCTCTACTTCCATCAGGAATCACGTCCGTTCGGATGAACTTTTTTTGGCAGTAGATAACAGGCAATTGTCATGATCCAACATTCCATATCTTGGTCGGTGCTGATATGGTGCATCTTTTGTTTTCTTCTTCCCATGATCGGTCGCGTTTGGAATGGCCTGAACGAAACTTCGCCCGGGATCGCCCTAAGTCTTGAGCTTAGTTTAATAAAAATAGATAAATTTGTGATTGACTTTGTTGCTCTTGGATTGACTTTGCTGAAGCTTCACTCGGTCATCTATAATAAAATTTTTCGACGCTCAAATTAGAAGATTGAAGAACAATGAGAAGAGAAAGCATCGAATTGAATGACATATCTAGAGGGTTCCGGAGCCTCTCTATTTATCAGAGAGGAGTTGGAGTCGTATCCATTTCGGACTCTAACGACTTTCTGAGTTAGTCTTCCTAAATTGATTCGAAAGAATTTTTTCTTCTTGGAAGACGGGATTGCGAAAGATTCTTCCTTTATCCGAGTTTTTCGATTCGAAGAGGATGCAGTTTCAGCATGGACGGTTGTAGGTCGGTCATTGATGAGCTATAAGTCTATTCATGTGACTTGGCGGCCGACCTAAACTCGATGAGGATGAGGTATGAAGGCCTATCTTATTTTACCAGGAGGCGACCTTCAGTAGGTCAGTCGGAATTATAGGTTGGCTTAAGCCGACCTACAGCTAACCACGGACGAAGTATCGCATCGTTCCACTCAGACGATCCACTAGGATAGATCGACGATAGATCCTAAACAGACCGAGGCCACACCAACCCTATTCCATAATAGTTTATCTCCCACTTATGAGGTCAATCTACCTCTGAGCGACCAATGTAAGTACCCTGTCGAAGCCAAAGCCGATTTTCCAATCATGCCTGCATTGCAGCGTTGGAGATCGATAGTATGATAAGATTGGGAGAAATCTATCAGCCATAAAATCTAATCGTTCGTTGCTTTGCTCCGAATCTACCCATCCCAACCAATGGATATCTGATACCTGACGAAGATCTAAAAGGATAGATGAAATGGGAGTAAATCAGAGCTATCCATGCCTTTTATAAATAGGGTCGGTATTTCTCTTTTTGACTGCTACTGTTGCTTAAAGGGTGAACTCCAATATTTTGCGTGAGGAATAGCTCGGACTCAGCCGAGCCACCATCGATCCCGCACTAACTCCCCTCGTTGCTCGACCTCCTCATCCTTTAGGTCAGTCTCCTCTGTACTCATGAGTCAATCTAGTCTGTTCCGATCTTCTTAGGGCTCAGATAGCCCTTCTGACGAGGATCACGATTTCAGGGTAATAGGTTCTCCGAGCCAATCCGAAGAACGTGAAGTTCTGGACTATGATCCTTTTAGAATAGATTTCGTCCTCATCTCGGAGGACTTGGAAGTCATTAGGATGAAATACCATGTCTCCGATGATTTTAAGTTAGAAATCGCCGATCCCAGGGAGCGTATAGCTCTTCCTCAGCTTGGACGGATTGGTATTTACGAGGAATCGCTAAAGGCCGGCCTTGGGTTACCTTTTCATTTTTTAATTATCGAGCTTCTGAATCTGTATAGAATTAGCTTTTATTATTTGGCGCCTGACGATTGATTTTAGGCTTCTTCACCCACTGCCTCCTCCTCGGGATCGAGCCTACCTTCCGTCTCCTCCGAGCTTGCTTCACTTTAAAGGAGCATCCGATGGAGGTCGGATGGTGGTACGCTTCTCCTCAGAGAGGATCCGTCTTTTTCGAGGCGCTCCTTCCTCGGTGCATAACTAGAAGGAGCGCTTCTTTTTTATTTCGATCGAGCAACCATGGGATTTCAGCACATCATGGGGGCGACCTTATAGGTCGGCTGTCAGACCTCCAACACTGTCCGACGTCAAGAAGGAGGTCTTGAGTCAAATCTTTAGTCTTGCTCCTCTTCCACTATCCAAGTTTCTTACCGAGGAGAACTTATTTAAGGTCGGACGGATTCCAACTAATTCGAGGAGTAAGTATTCTCATGTAATTTTGTTTGGATCGTCTTTTCTTTCCTCATCATTATTATTAATTGAGTCTTGTGTTTTCTGTCCAGCGATGAACTCATCCGATCTTGAAACTCTTCGTCGGATGGTGAAGAAGAGGAAGACAAGCACGACCATAGCCCCTAGACGCACTTGGACCAAGACTGTCTTGGCGCAGCCCGTGGTAGGAGGTTCCTCGAGAGCGGCCAATGCCCCGAGGAAGGAGAAGTCGGCATCGACGAAGGCTGTGACGTCGATTCGGTCTGCTGCTCTAGAGGAGTTCATCCCTCGATCTTCTGGATCTTCTTCCAAAAGAAGCTCGGATGGATCAAAGATCTCCATTCGGATGTCCGACCGTGGATCCGATGTTTTAGGGAGTGTTTCTCCGATGGAAGTTTTCTTGGATATCGAGGATAAAAGAAAGAGCATCGACAACTACTGTGTCTCCCGTTCTTTGCTGAAGTCGGTTATTTTACTAGCCGACATCCAAACCTTCGAGGAGGCCAAGGGCGCCTTCCGCATCCAAAACTCCTACGATTCTCTTCTTCAGGTATGTGTTGGCTTTTTACCGACCTTCATTTTAGCTCTTTTGTTCGTTCCTCGGCTCAGCTTTCTTTTTTTTTCTTAGCTCATCCATCATGTGGACCATTTTGCCAAAGTAATTAGAGAGGTTCGGCGCCTCTCTAAAGAAGCTAAGGAGAAAGCCGCTCAAGCCAACCGAAGGGCGGACAATGCTCAATTATCTCGTCTAAAGGCCGAGGATGAAATCAAATCCCTCAGAGAGAGGATGAAGCAGCTGAAATCCGAGCTGATTAAGACTAAAGCTCAAGTGCTGGGAGAGAGGAAGGCTGGGAAGGCACGAGTGGAGGCCCCCAGGATAGAGGCGGTCGAGACCTTCCACACCTCGGAAGAATTCTACAACATCAAGATAGATTTTGCATCGCTCTCCTACCTACAAGGGGGCATAGATCTGAAAGAGAAGGTCCAGAGGATCTTCCCCAACCTGAACTTGGACCTCTTAGAATTGGACGATGAAGAGGTCGAGGAAGTTGAGGATCGAAAAATTCAAACGAAATATGTCTTCAGCCCCGTGCGTGATGACCTAGCTGCCGAGAATGCAGCGTCGGTACCACACCCAGCCGTCATCATCCTACCAGACCAAGTGGAGGTCAGCAAATCTAGAGCTCTGGATGGAGCTTAATGTACCACTTTGATCGGGCATGTTCGATCTTTTCTAAGTCAGCCTTTTTTGTTTGCCCCTAATTTTTGTCGAGGTATTTTTGTATGGGCCGACCATCACTTGTAAATACTTAACTTTAATACAAAGCCTTCTTTTGCTAAGTTGCTGAGTTCGTGTGTTCTTCATCAGATTTTTTTTTTCGAGACGAAGGTCAGCATAGATCTTAGGCAGTGTGACTGAGAAGTGGCAAACGATTCATACTAGTGCATTACGATCCTCGACCACAGTCGAGAAGCGTGTTTTCACGAATTTCATGGGTCACATCCTGATCCTCGACTGTGGTCAAAGAGCGTGCGTTGGTAAAATTCGATGGAGACACGTTCCACTCCTCGATCGTGGTCGAGGAGCGTGCATTGACGAAATCCGATGGAGATGCGTTCTGCTCCTCGGCCATGGTCGGGGTGCGTGCATTGGCAAAATTTGATGAAGATGCGCTCCGCTCCTCGACCGTGGCCAAGGAGTGTGCATTGGCAAAATTTGATGGAGACACGTTCTGCTCCTCGATCATGGTTGAGGAGCGCACGTTGGTAAAATTCAATGGAGACACGTTCCACTCCTCGACCATGGTCGAGGAGCATGCATTGGCAAAATTTGATGGAGATGCATTCTGCTTCTCAATCATGGTCGAGGAGCGCACGTTGGCAAAATTCAATGGAGATGCATTCCACTCTTCGATAATGGTCGAGGAGCGTGCGTTGGCGAGATCCGATGGAGATGCATTCTGCTCCTCGATCGTAGTCGAGGAGCGTGTGTTGGTGAAATTTGATGGAGATGCATTCCGCTCCTCAACCGTGATCGAGGAGCACACATTGATGAGATTTGATAGAGATGCGGTCCGCTCCTCGACCGTAGCCGAGGAGCGCGCATTAGCGAGATTCGATGGAGACGCATTCCGCTCCTTGATCATGGCCGAGGAGCATGCATTGGCGAGATTTGATAGAGATGCATTTTGCTCCTCAGCCATAGTCGAGGAGCACGCATTGGTGAGATTCGATGGAGACGTGTTCTGCTCCTTGGCCATGATCGAGAAGCGCACGTTGGTGAGATTCGATGGAGACGCATTTCGCTCCTCAATCGTGGCCAAGAAGCGTGCATTGGTGAGATCCGTTAGAGATGCATTCTGCTCGTCAACCATGGTCGAGGAGCGTGCATTGGCAAGATCTAATGGAGATGCATTTTGCTCCTTGATCGTGGTCGAGGAGCGTGCGTTGGCGAGATTTGATGGAGATGCATTTCACTCTTCGACCGTGGCCAAGGAGTGCGCATTGGCAAGATTCGATGGAGACGCATTTCGCTCTTTGAGCGTGGTCGAGGAGCGCACGTTGGCAAGATTCGATGGAGATGCATTCGACTCCTCGACCATGGTCGAGGAGCATGCGTTGACGAAAATAAAATCTGTGAGAAGTTATTATTCATTATCGAATAAAAATTCAAGATGAAAATTATATTCTAAAGATAATATCTCCAAAGGTTGTCGGCATTCTCGGTCCTTGAGATCGGAGTTCCATCTAGTCGATAGAGACGTTAAGTTGTAGACCAGACTACTTCAGCCATGCGATAAGGACCTTCCTAGTTCGGCGATAATTTTGATCATTCGAATAGGCGAGAAATCTCAACTCAATGAAGAACTAATTGTCCTGCCAGAAAAGATTTGCTCTTTACTCAAGAATTATGGTATCGGACAACTTTCTGTTGATAGTTGGCCATTCAAACTCAAGCTCATTCTCAAATTTCTTCCAGCAGATCTAGATTCGCTTTTATTCTGAAGGAATTGCTATCTTCATCGAACTCTTCTACTCGGAGTGTAGGTAACCTCATCTCTACGGGTATCACAGCTTTCGTACCGAAGGCCAACATGAAAGGTGTCTATCCAGTTGGGACACATTGCATCGTATGATACGTCCAAAGGATGTTGTACAATTCTTCGGCCCACGATCCTTTTGCCTAGCTTATGCAAGCTTTCAATCCCTACAATAATATCCTGTTTGTCACCTTGATCTCACCATTAGTCTGTAGATGACCTACTGACGTCAATCTGTAAGAAATCCCATAGTCATTATAGAACCCTGTAAATTTTGGATTATTGAATTATCATCCATTATCGGTTATGATGGTGTGGAGTAAACCATATCGACATATGATAGACTTTCAGATAAAACTGCAAACTCTGGCTTCGGTAATCATAGCTACTGCCTCTGGTTCCATCTACTTAGTAAAATAGTCGATCGTGATAATCAAAAACTTCTTCTGTGCCACGATAATAGGAAATGATCCAAGGATATCCATTCCCCATTAAGCAAAGGGCCAAGGGATCGTGATCAGGGCCAATGGGGTTGATGGTCGGTGCTGAATGTTTGAGGTCTTTTGGCATTGGTCACACTTGCTCACCAAATTGGCCGCATCTCTTTGCATGGTTGGCCAAAAATATTCCTACCGTAATATTTTATGGGACAAAGCCTTGCCCCTAGGTGATTACCATAGATTCCTTCGTGAACTTTTCATAGGGCATAGTTGGCTTCGAAAGTATGGAGGCATCTGAGTAGAGGTAGGGTGAAAGACCTCTTATACAACTTTTTTTCATAGATGATGTATTATGGAGTGAGGCATCTCAACCTTTTTGCCTCATCTCGATCTGTGGGCAAAATTTTATCTTGCAAGTAATGGAGAATCTAATCTATCTAGCTCGATTTTGGATTAGCTTGCATTACCGGGGCCTCCTCAATACTCGGCTTCTTCGGAACTTCCATATATGAGCTTCTTTTTAGGTCAGCGACCCCATGGGTTGCTAGCTTAGAAAGAAGATCAGCTCGTATGTTTTCCATCCTTAGTATCTGTTGAACATCTATTGCTAAAAAGCTAAAAGTTAAGTCCCTGACCTTCTATAGATACTTAACTATATTCGACTCTCGAGCTTCATATTCTCTCTGAACCTGACCAATCACCAACTGCGAATCACTATGGACTCTGAGATGTCGAACTTTTATTTTTTTTGCTATTCTAAGTCTCTCTATCAATGCCTCATACTCGACTTCATTATTGGAAGCCGAGAAGTCAAAGCGTAGGACGTATTCCACTACTACTCCCTCCGAACTGGTTAAGATCAATCTGGCTCTGAAGCCCGTAATATTTGAAGATCCATCAACATGTAGGGTCCAACATTCATTGATTGAAGGAGCCTCAGTGTGACTGGGTTCCTCATCCAAAATTGTACATTTCAGGATGAAGTCCGCTAATGTATGAGCTTTAATGGATGGTCTCGGCAAATATTTGATATCGAATTCACCTAGCTCGATAGCCCATTTAGCCAGTCGTTCCGAGGTATCTGATTGATATAATATCGATCTAATGGGTTGGTCTGTAAGGATTATGATGGTGTGTGCTTGAAAATATGGGCGTAACTTTTTCGTAGATATTAAGAGAGCATAGATAATTTTTTTCAGTCTCGTATATCTAGTCTCAGCATCATGAAGAATCTGACTCACATAATAGATCGACTTCTGCACCTTGGCTTCCTGTCAGACCAGAATAAAGCTTATTGCCAAAGAAGAAACAACTAGATACAAGTATAATACCTCCTCGAGCTCTGGCTTGCTTAATAGAGGAGGGAAGCCAATGTATTTTTTTAACTCATCGAAGGTTGTCTAGCATTCATCTATCCATTGAAAGTCCTTCGGTTGCTTAAGAGCTTTAAAAAATAGAAGGCTCTTTTTCGTCGATCTTGATAGGAATCTATTTAAGACTACGATCCTTCCTATGAGTCACTATACTTCTTTAATCATCTTTGGAGGCTTCATTTTTTGAAGAGCTTGAATCTTTTTCGAATTGGCCTCAATCCCACGTTGTGAGACCATGAACCCAAGAAATTTTTCATAAGTGACACCGAAGGCGCATTTATCTGGATTGAACTTCATCCGAAAATGTCATAGTATAAAGAAGGCTTCTTCTAGGTCGATAATATGATATTCGACAGTCCTACTTTTGATGAGCATGTCGTCCACATACACTTCCATATTTCTTCTAATTTGCTCCTTGAAAAGCTTGTTCACAAATCTTTGATGGGTCGCTCTAGCATTCTTCAAGCCAAACAGTATGATCCTGTAGCAAAAAAGGCCTTGGTCAGTTATGAAAGAAGTTTTTTCTTCATCCTCGAGTGCCATTCAAATTTGGTTGTATCCCGAGAAAGCATCCATAAATGATAGAAGCTAATGTCCCAAGGTCGCATCCATCAGTTGGTCTATGCGCGGCAGAAGATAGCTATCCTTTGGGCATGCTCCGTTGAGATCCATATAATCAATACATGTGCGCCATTTTCCATCGACCTTTTTGATGAGTGTTGAGGATAAACCCCACTCCTGCCAAAGTCTAGCTCGATGCTCAGCCTAAGGCAACCAGTAGCCACAGAAGAGCTTTAGCGGACGGGTCTTAGCCGAACTCTTAAGGCCGATCGAACTGCTCAATGATCGGGACTCCCAGCGGTCGAACTCCTTGGGCTCACAACGGCCAAGCTTCTTGGACTCCCAGTAGTTGGACTCCTCCCAGACATCCCTTTCGATCGGTCGAACTCCTTCGGACTCCTCAACGATTGTCCCTCGGTCGAATTCCATTGGACTCCTCAGCGGTCGTCCCTCGATCGAACTCCTTTGGATTTCCAGCGATCGAACTCCTCAGCGGTCGTTCCCCGGCCAGACTTCTCACCGACCGAACTCCTACCGAACTCCCCAGTGATCGGGCCTTAACCGCGCACGTCCAGCCAAACGTCTACGAGAGCGAACTCCTTCCGAGCTTCCTCTTCAGGAGTCCGAACTCCTCCAAAATGGACACACGACGAAGCCCTTCAACCCTTCATTTGACCCCGAGCGGCTCAATATCAAGATAGCTACAGTCATCACCATCAGTCTGCCACAAGCGACAGCGACCTGCTATCAAGCGGCGATGGCTGTCACCATCAACCCACCATAGTCGGCATCTTTTCATGAGACTGACTCTGCCGAACCTCGAGCGGCCCGTCAGCATGTGGCTATAGTTGTCACCATCAAGCTCTACTATAAAAAGGATCCTCCAAATACGCTAATTCCGATCTCTCTGATCTCTAAGCTCTCCTCTTCATCTCTAAGCTCCATGAAAATCATTTTTGAGCACTTCATTCCTGTTGGCCAGAGCTGACTTAATCATCGGAGGATCCTGCCGGAGCCACCCCCATCGACTTCGGATGGAACTTTATTTTGCAGGTCTCCAATGACGACCTCATCGGCCTCCACTCCAGTGGACTCCGATGATGATCAGATCCTGCGTCAAGAAATTGACGCTAGAGGAAGGACCCCGAACCTCCGAGGTTCTCTTATTCTTAAAGAAGTGCTCGACGATGATTTTTCTCTTTCCTCTTCGGAGATCTCTCTTTTCTCTTTCGAAGAGAAAATGCCTCCCAGGAGAGCTTCGACTCGGTGCTCGACGGCCTCCGTGGTCCGATCTCGTCCAGATCCGTCTGTTCCTGCTTTGGCCTCGATAGCTCAGGTTCCACCTGTACCCATGGTGGATGTGAAGCAGTTTGACCTGCTTGTCCGACAGGTCCGTGGCCTCACGGAGGCATTGCAGGCCATACAGCAGCCTTCGGTGGTGACCCCATCAGAAAGCCCACCATCGGAATGTCAGAAACTAGCCCCAACGAAGAGTACCAGGGCCAGCGTACCCATCATCCTAAGGAAGGAGAAATGGAGAGCAGAAGTTCTTCCGCAGAAAGGGAATGAAGTTTGGCAGCGCAAGCGAGGCCAAACCCCCCTCGAGCCCATCATCGAGGAAGCTCCGACAGAGGGGCATGAACATCCTTGGGAGAAGGTTTTAAAAGGAGGCAGAATGAAGTTCGGCTGCGTCCAAGGAGGCGAAATGAAGTTCGGCCACGTCCACGACCTCCCTAGCGCAAGTGAGGCCGAACTTCACCTCGAGCTCGCCATCAAGGAAGCCCTGATAAAAGAATATGAAGTCCTCTCGATGAAAGCCGAAGTGAAGTTCGGTGCAAGCAAGGCCGAACTTTCCCTCGAGTATGTCATCAACGAAACCCTCTACAAAGAATTCATAGAAAGTGGAATGAAGTTTGGGCAAGCAAAGTCGAGCTCCACCTCAAGCTCGTCATCAAGAAAGTTCGGACAAAAGAAGCAGAAAGTTCTCCCACAGAGGGTCTCGCGAGAATGCGGAATGAAGATTCAGGTTCGGCACGAGAAAAGTCGAGCTCCCCCTCGAAGCTCATCATCGAGGAAGCCCCAACAAAGGGGCATGAAGTCCTCCCATGGAAGCTTTCATGGGAAAGCGGAATGAAGTTCGGTGCAAGCGAGGGTGGAACAAAGTTCTTCCGTGGAATGAAGTTCGGCGCAAGTGAGGCCGAACTGCACCTCGAAGCTCATCATCGAGGAAGCCCCGATAAAGGGGCATGAAGTCCTCCCACGGAAGCTTTCACGGGAAAGCGGAATGAAGTTCGGTGCAAGTGAGGGTGGAACGAAGTTCTCCCGTGGAATAAAGTTCGGCACAAGTGAGGCCAAACTCCACCTCGAAGCTCACCATCGGAATGAAGTTTGGCGCAAGTGAGGCCGAACTTCCGCTCGGGTATGTCACCAAGAAAGCCCCCTACAAAGATTTCACAGGAGGTGAGATGAAGTTCGGCCGTGCTCACGACCACCCCAGGACAAGCGAGGACTCCCTCTCGAGTATGACTCCAAGGAAGCTCCGACAAAGGGGCATGAAGTTCTCCCGCAGGTTTCACAAAGGGACGGGATGAAGTTCGGCCACGCTCACGGACTCCCTCCTAAAGCAGGCAGGCCCGAACTCCTCGAGCTCGCCACCGAGGAAGCCCTGATAGAGGGACGCAAAGAAGCCCTCCTCTCGAAAGGTTCCGCAACTATGCCCTCCTCAATGCTCCTCGAACTCAGATTCTCACCGAAGTTAGAAACCAGCTACCAAGACTAGAAGGGTTACGGTCTCCCCAAAATAAACACGATCGAAGCAAGTACTGCCTCTACCATCGCGACCACGGCCATGACACTGAGGAATGCATCCAGCTATGAGATGAAATTGAGGAGCTCGTCAGAAAGGAGCGGCTGAAAAAATTTCTTCGGCAGGAGAAGATCGGCTAAGGGCACCATTGTAACTAGAAACTACAAGATCGGCCGCCTCACGGCGTCATCAACATTATCTCAAGGAGAAGCTTGGTACATCAGTGATTCATCATCTTCCAGCGATAAAGCAAGAGCTTGCTCCAAATTGAGAAGGCCAATATGAGATAGAGAAGGTCGTCCGGTCTGAAACTTACTGTTGGAGAGAATGCGGAGGAACAATGCTACCACGATCCTGAAACACAGAATTTGGGGATGCGCTGCCAGTAACTTTCTTTCAATAAAATTCTTTCCTTTCAATAATATCATTTTTGGATGCGAAAACTATGCGATGATAGGGAAGAAGCAGTCAATAATTACCGCGTTAGAAATAGGAGGAGAACCTCGTCCTAATGCGAGCAACAACCTCGACTACAGGAGATAAGATCTCTCCCGAGAAAAGCTCGGCTACAGGAGATAAGATCTCTCTCGAGGCAACTTCGACTGCAGGAGATAAGATCTCTCCCGAGGAAAGCTCGGCTGTAGGAGATAGGATCTCCTCCGAGCATCCGCAACGACCTCGACTGTAGGAGATAAGATCTCTCCTGAGGAAAGCTCGACCGTTGGAGATAAGATCTTCCCCGAGGAAAGCTCGGCTATAGGAGATAGGATCTCCCCCGAGTGCCCACAACAACCTCGGCTGCAGGAGATAAGATCTCCCTCGAGGAAAGCTTGGCCATGAGAGATAGGATCTCCCCCGAGGCAAGCTTGGCTGCAGGAGATGAGATCTCCTCCGAGGGCAATCTCGACTATAGGAGATAAGATCTCCCCGAGAAAAACTCGGCTGTAGGAGATAGGATCTCCCCCGAGCGCCCACAACGACCTCGACTGCAGGAGATAAGATCTCCCCCGAGCTTCAACTTTAATGCTCAGTCGTAGGAGATAAGATCTTCCTCCGAGGAAAGCTAGGCTCGGCAGGAGATAGGATCTCCTCCGAGCGCCCACAACAACCTCGATCGTAGGAGATAAGATCTCTTCCGAGGAAAGCTCGGCCGTAGGAGATAAGATCTCCCCCAAGGAAACCTCGGCTGCAGAAAATAAGATCTCCTTCGAGGGCAACCTCGGCTGCAGGAGATAAGATCTCCCCTGAGGAAAGCTCGGCTGCAGGTGATGAGATCTTCCCCGAGGCAACCTCGGCTGCAGGAGATAAGATCTCTTTCGAGGAAAGCTCGACTGCAGGAGATGAGATCTCCCCCGAGGCAACCTCGACTGCAGGAGATAAGATCTCCCCCGAGGAAAAGCTCGACTGTAGGAGATAGGATCTCCCCCGAGCGTTCGCAATAACCTCGGCTGCAGGAGATAAGATCTCTCCCGAGGAAAGCTTGGCTGCAAGAGATAAGATCTCCCCCAAGGAAAGCTCGGCTGCAGGAGATAGGATCTCCTCTGAGTGCCCGCAACAACCTCGACTGCAGGAGATAAGATCTTTCCCAAGAAAAACTTGGCCGTAAGAGATAAGATCTCTCCCGAGGAAAGCTCGACCGTGGGAGATAGGATCTCTCCCCGAGGCAAAGCTCGACTGTAGGAGATAAGATCTCCTCCGAGGAAAGCTCGACTGCAGGAGATAAGAATCTCCTCCGAGGCAACCCCGACTGTAGGAGATAAAATCTCCCCGAGGAAAAGCTCGATCGTAGGAGATAAGATCTCCCCCGAGGAAACCTCGACTACAGGAGATAAGACCTCCCCCGAGGCAACCTCGACTGTAGGAGATAAGATCTCCCCTGAGGAAAGCTCGGCTGCAGGAGATAGGATCTCCCCCGAGCATCCGCAACAACCTCGGCCGCAGAAGATAAGATCTCTCCCGAGGAAAGCTCAACCACAGGAGATAAAGATCTTCTCCGAGGAAACCTCGATTACAGAGATAAGATCTTCCCCGAGAAAAGCTCGACTAACAGGAGATAAGATCTCCCCCGAGGAAAGCTCGGCTGCAGGAGATAAGATCTCTCTCGAGGAAAGCTCGGCTATAGGAGATAGGATCTCTCCTGAGGAAAGCTCGCTGCAGGAGATAGGATCTCCCCCGAGGAAAGCTCAACTGTAGGAGATAGGATCTCCTCCGAGGCAACCTCAGCTGTAGGAGATAAGATCTCCTCCAAGAAAAGCTTGACCGTAGGAGATAGGATCTTCCCCGAGCGCCCGCAACAATCTCGACTGCAGGAGATAAGATCTCTCCTGAGGAAAGCTTGACTGCAGGAGATAGGATCTCCTCCAAGGAAAGCTTGGTCGTAGGAGATAGGATCTCCTCCGAGCGCCCGCAACAACCTCGGCTGTAGGAGATAAGATCTCCTCCGAGGAAAGCTCGGCTGCAGGAGATAGGATCTCCCCTGAGGAAAGCTCGGCCGTAGGAGATAGGATCTCCTCCGAGCGCCCGCAACAACCTCGACTGCAGGAGATAAGATCTCCCCCGAGGAAAGCTCGACTATAGGAGATAGGATCTCCCTCGAGCGCCTGCAACAACCTCGACGGTAGGAGATAAGATCTCCTCTGAGAGCTCGCATCGACCCCGGCCATAGGAGACGAGGTATACCTTAACTTCGGTCGGAGATGGGATCTCTTTCGGGCTTCAACTTCAACATCAACTTTAGCTGGAGATGAGATCTCCCCCAGACTTCGACGTGAACCAGCGCGGAGCCCAAAAGAAGACTTCGGCAGTTGTCTTTTCTGCACTCCCTTCCTTTGAATTTCGAGCTCGAAAGTGTGGGGGCTACTATTGGAGATAAATTCTGCTCCTACCGAAGTCTAGCTTGATGCTCAGCCTAAGACAACCAATAGCCATAGAAGACCTTCAGCGGATGGGTCTTAGCCGAACTTTTAGGACCAGCCGAACTGCTCAACGATTGGGACTCCCAGCGGCCGAACTCCTTGGGCTCGCAACGACCAAACTCCTTGGACTCCCAGTAGTCGGACTCCTCCCAGACATTCCTTTCGATCGATCGAACTTCTTCGAACTCCTTAATGGTCGTCCCTCGACCGAACTCCTTCAGACTCCCAGCGGTCGAACTCCTTCGGACTGCTCAACAGTCATCCCTCGGCCAAACTCCTTCAGACTTCCAGCAGTCGAACTCCTCAGCGGTCGTCCGTTGGTCGAACTCCTTCGAACTCCCAGCGGTCGAGCTCCTCAGCGGTCGTTCTTCGATCGGACTTCTCACCGACCGAGCTCCTATCGAACTCTCCAGCGATCGGGCCTTAACCGCGCACGTCCAGCCAGACATCTACAGGAGCCAAACTTCTTCCAAACTTCCTCTTCAGGAGTCCAAACTCCTCCAAAATGGACACACGATGAAGCCCTTCAATCCTTCATTCGGCCTCGAATGGCTCAGTATCAAGATAGCTGCAGCCATCACCATCAATCCATCGCAAGCAATAGCAACCCGCTATCAGGCAGCGATGGCTGTCACCATCAACCCACCGCAGATAGCACTTTTTCGTGAGACTGACTCCACCGAACCTCGAGCGGCCCACCAGCACGCGGCTATAGCTATCACCATCAAGCTCCGCTATAAAAAGGACCCTCCAAATACGCTAATTTCGATCTCTCTGATCTCTAAGCTCTCCTCTTCTTCTCCAAGCTCCGAAACTCATTCTCGAGCACTCCATTCCTGTTGGCCAGAGCTGATTTGATCATCGGAGGGTCCTGCCGGAGCCACCCCCCACCAGCTTTGGATGGGACTTTATTTTGCAGATCTCCGACGATAACCTCATCGGCCTTCACTCCAGCGGACTCCGATGATGACCAGATCCTGCATCAACAATGAGGATGACGTTAGCCAACCACTCTGAATAATAAATTTTTTGAACAAAATCAGCCTTCAAGAGCTTATTAACTTCTTCTCATATCGTCCTCTGGCATTCAGGGGCAAAGCTCCATTTTTTCTGCCTGATCGGACAATAATTCAGATCCACATTGAGTCAGTGTACCACGACCTGTGGATTAATGCTGGACATATTTGAAGCTGATCATGCAAATACGTCGACATTATTTCATAGAAATGTAATGAAGTGCTGTCAATTCTCTTCACATAAGCTTGAGCCAAACTTCACAACCTTGTTCGAATCATTCTTGATCGATACAGAGATTAGTTCTTTTGTCGAGGATCCTCTTTATTCAGTTTGTTCATGTCGAACATCTAACTCATTCATGGATTGCTCTTCAACCACCACTCCATGCAAAGTAACCATGTAACATTTCCTTGCAATGGACTGGTTTTTCCTAAGCTCGCCGATTCCATGTGGAGCCGTAAATTTGACCTTCAGGTGATAGATCGACATTATGGCCTAGAGGGTATTTAGGCCTGGCTGACCTAAGATGACATTGTAGGTGGAGGCGCTATTCATGATGAAATAAGTTATGTTGACAACCACCTGCTTCGGAGCTCATCCAGCTTTTGTCGCTAGTAAGATAGTCTCTTTCACTAAAATCGTAGCGCCAAAAAATTCGACTAGAGGTACATTCCTCTTCGTCAGTAGTTTAGGACTTAAGTTCATCCAAACAAAGACATCATAAAATAAAATATCTACCGAGCTTTCATTATCAACAAGAACCTGATGTACATCATAGTTAGCAATATTCAAAGAAACAACTATAGAATCATCATAGGGCTGACTTATTTCTTCCAGATCTTCATCGATGAAAATAATTTCACCATCTACTTTCCTCTTCCTCGATCCTTCTCCTGGTCGATCTCGATCCAAAGTATTTCCATCGAGATTTTCTCCAGCAATTACTTTGATTTCTCTCACAGTCGGCTGCTCTCCATGCAATTCATCCTATCGAGGTTAGTCACGACACGAATTCTCCAGAATTCACCGTTCATCCACATAGTGCCGAAGTCATCCCTGCTTAATTAGTGCCTCTATTTTCTCTTTGAGCTGCTAGCACTCCTCAGTATCATGCCCATGGTCATGATGATATCGGCAATACTTCCTCGGATTTCTTACTTGAGCAAGGGTTATCATTTTTCTGGTTCGAGGTATATCTTCTTGTCGCTCGATCTCCATCAGAATCTGAGCCTGAGGTGTGTTGAGAGGGGTATGGTAATTAAACCTCCGAGGTGGAGTTCTAGATTGGTCTCGCAGCTTTGGAGATATTGGTCAGCTACTCCAAGGTGGGGTGCGTGATTGATAAAATCGTAGATCCTTTCGATGGTGTTGCATCCGTCTATGATCTTTTTTCTTCTCCTGCTTTTGGGATAGATCCGACCTACCATCTTGGCTACTTTTCTACTGGTCCCAAGTCTCTTCGGTCTAGGCATACTTCTCCGCTTATTCTAGCATCTCAGTGAAATCCTTCAGATAGTCCAAGTTGAGGGAGAACAAAAGGTCATTTTGGAGGAGGCCGATCTTAAATGTCATCATGGCAATAAATGGGTCTAAATTTTAGACCTCCAAGATGGCTGCATTGAAGCGATTGATATACTCTCGAAGGAGCTCATTCTTTCGTTGCTTGATGCTCATGAGAAAGTCAGAGTTACGACATTGCCAATGACTGCTTATGAAGTGGGCAACGAACAGACGGCTCAACTGGTAGAAGAAATCTATAGAGCCAGGTTTCAGGTTTGAATACTAATATCGAGCAATCTTTCTTAAAGTTGAAGGAAAAGCTCGACATAATATCGCATCGGTAGCCCCTTGCAGATGCATAAGAGTTTAAAAACTATCCAGATGATCTATGGGATTGGCCATTCCATCATAAAGCTCCATCTAAGGGATCTTGAACCGACATGGCAAGGGTTCGTCCATAATCTTATGAGTGAATGGGGGATCGACATTAAACCCCAAATCCTCTCCTTATTGCCTTGGCTCCCATAACGCATCCAACTGTCGTTGCATCTCTTTGAGCTTTTTCTCCATGTCATCCTCATGAGTGGCTCGGTACTGAGGAGTCTCATGGCCCGAGGTGGAGTCACTTCTAGAAATTAGTGTTGATGAGTATTCAGGTCTTCGATGGAAAGGACCAGTAGGTCGGCTATGATGACTGACCTCCGCCCTTGGGCTTCGGAGGCATCGTTCCTCCAACCTTATCCAAACCAAACCTGAATTTTCTTCGACTGGACGATGCTCGTCGGTTTGTTGTATTCCTCTTACGATGGCTGATAGTACTTGCACCTGATGAAGCAGGGTGTCATACTGTTCCTATGAGACCACCGACATCTTTGGTGGGTTTTTCTGAATTGGTGGTGGAGATGTGTTAATCTATTGAGCATTGTAGATCCTTCGATCACTAGAACATTGGGACACGTTTGATGTTTTCCTTCGAATTCTCATGATATCTGATGACGTACTTTCTTCTCTCAAAATTAAACCTCAAAATCAACCGAGGTCCTTTCTCTAGCACCAACTATTGCTCCTGGATCTTCCGGCTTGAGGTTGGTCGATGAGGATGGAGGAGCTCGACCACCGAGGAATATGAGGCCGAGGATGAACTTTGCTGGAGCTTCGCCCATTTACCTATAATAAAGTCCCCATGGGAGTATTCTTCGGTAAAGATCCTCTGATGCTCAAGTTAGAAGATTGGAGAATAATGAGGAGAGAAAATGTCGAATTGAATGGCATACCTGAAGGATCTCAGAGCCCCTCTATTTATAGGAAGGAGTTGGAGTCGTATCCATTTTGGACTTTAACGGCTTTCCGAGTTAGTTGCCCTGGATTGATTTGGAAGATTTATTTCCTTCTTGGGAGACATGATTATGAAAGATTTTTTCTTTATCTGAGTTTCTCAATTCGCAGAGGACAAAGTTTCAGCAGAAACGATTGTAGGTCGGTCATTGACGAGCTATGAGCCTATTCATGTAGCTTGGCGATCGACCTGAATCTGATGAGGATAAGGTATGAAGACCTACCTTATTTTACCAGGAGGCAACCTTTAGTAGGTCGGCTGACCTACAACTGACTACGGGCGAAGTATCGTATTGTTCTGCTCAGACGATCTACTGGGATAGGTCGGTGACTGATCCTAAATAGGCCGAGGCCACACCAACCCCATTCCATAACAGACTTGATTATCAACTATATCAAATTCAAGCTCAAAATTGAACAACAATCTATAAATAATATATATATATTAATATATGTTATTATTACAAAATTTTCATTCTAGTTGGAATGGCCAGAGAAGGATGATGATGGCGGTCTTCCAATGGAAAGACTTACAAAAGACTGGAGTTTGCTCCAATAGAAATCCTGAAGTCTGAATTTATGAAATAGTAGAGCACACAAGAGAGAGCTTAGTTAGGAGTCTCTCTAGGACTTTTATTTATAGATAGAGGTAGGAGCCATTTGTAGGGTGTTATTTGATGATCCAAAGACCTCAGCATTGGTGGTAGTGATTGGGAGTGCTAGCGAGTGGAGGAGATGGATGTCTCTCCCAGCCTAGGGAGAAACGATCATAAAGGTACAAAATGGAAAGAAAAAAAAAACTTGTGATGAGGATAGAAAAGAAATAATTTTTTAAAAAAATATCTGGCTGACAGAAGGGCCCTCCATCGCCCTACTCCATTTCCATTAGGGAAACACATCTGTTCGGATGAACTTTTTTGATAGTAGATAGCAGGTAGTTGTCATGATCCAACATTCCATATCTTGGTCAGTGCAGATATGTGTCTTTCATTTTTGTCTTCTCATGGTCGGTGGGGTTTGGCAATTACCTCTTTAGTAGGGGTGCAAAAATTGACCCAACCACCAATCCGACCCGCATTCAACCTGCCTTAAATAGGTTTGGGTTTGCATTAAGCAGATCCCAGATAATAAACGAGTCAACCCATTTAACATATTTAATAAGCGGATCGGATTCATATTTCAGATGACTGACCTATTTAACTCATTTAATCCATTTAATAAATAGATTGAAATAGGTCGGATCGGATTAGATTATAACCCATAAATCCGCATAACTTAAATCTTTTAGGCTTTAGGCTCCCTTTTCTTTCGATTTTGGTCTTTCACTTTTACTCTCAGTTTTAATTTTTGTCTTCCCTCCTCCCATCCTTCGATTCATCTTCCAAGGTTTGTGTTGTGGAATGGGACTGGTGTGGCCTTAGCCTATTTAGGATCGACCGCCGATCTACCTCAATAGATCATCCAAGCGGAACAATGTGATACTTCGCCCGAGGTTAGTTGTAGGTCGGCTTAAGCCGACCTACAATTTCGACCGACCTACTGAAGATCACCTCCTGGTAAAATAAGGTAGGCCTTCATATCTCATCCTCGTCGGGTTCAAGTTGGCCGTCAAGCTACATGATAGGCTCATAGCTCGTCAATGACCGACCTATAACCATCCCTACTGAAATTACGTCCTTTTTGAATCAAAAAACTTAGATAGAAAGAAATTTTTCACAATCCCATCTCTCAAGAAGAAAAGAAATCTTTCGAATCAATTCAGGATGACTAACTCGGAAAACTGTTAGAGTCCGAAATGGATACGACTCCAACTCCTCTCCTATAAATAAAGAAGCTTTGAGACCCTCCAGGTATGACATTCAATTCAACGCTTTCTTTCCTCATTGTTCTTCAATCTTCTAACTTGAGCGTCGGAGGGTCTTTACCGAAGAACACTCTGATGGAGACTTTATTGTAGGTGAACGGGCGAAGCTCTAGCGAAAGTTCATCCTCGGTCTCATATTTTTTGGTGGTCGAGCTCCTCCGTCCTCATTGGCCGACTTCAAGCCAGAAGATCCAGGAACAACAGTTGGCGCTAGAGGAAAGGCCTCGATTGATTTTGAGATCCAATTTTTGGAGGAAAAAAGCATGTCACTGAATATCATGAGAATCCAAAGAGGAACATCAAACGCATCCCAGCGTTCTAGTAGTTGGAGGACCTACAATGTTCAGCAGATACCAAGGATGGAAAACGTACGAGCTGATCTCCTTTCTAAGCTAGCAACCCATGGGGGGCCGACCTAAAAAGAAGCTCATATATGAAAGTCCTGAAAAAGCCAAGTATTGAGGAGGCCTCGATAATGCAAGCTGATCCAAAACTGAACTAGATAGATCCTATCCTCCATTACTCGCAAGACGAAATTTTGCCTGCAGATCCAGATGAGGCAAAAAAGTTGAGATGCCTCGCTCTACAATACATCGTCTATAAAGAAAAATTGTATAAGAAGTCTTTCACCTTACCTCTTCTCAGATGCCTCCATCCTTTGGAAGTCGACTATGTCCTGCGGAAAGTTCACGAAGGAATCTATGGTAATCATCTAGGGGGCAAGGCTCTATCCCATAAAATATTATGATAGGAATATTTTTTACCAACCATGCAAAAAGATGTGGTCGATCTAGTGAGCAAATGTGACCAATGCCAAAGAATCTCAAACATTCAGTACCGACCATCGACTCCATTGGTCCCGATCACGACCCCTTAGCCCTTTGTCCTCGGACTGTCTTCCATCGTCGTGGCATAGAAGAAGTTTCTGATTGTCACAATTGACTATTTTACTAAATGGATGGAAGCAGAGGTAGTAGCTATGATTACCGAAGCTAGAGTTCAGAATTTTATCTGAAAGTCTATCATATGTCGATATGATTTATTCCGCACCATTATAATCGATAATGGACGATAATTCAATAACCCAAGATTTATAGGATTCTATAATGACTACAGAATTTCTCATAGATTGACGTCAGTAGGTCATCCACAGACTAATGGTGAGGTTGAGGTGACAAATAGGACATTATTGCAGGGATTGAAAGCTCATATAAGCCAGGCAAAGGGGTCGTGGGTCGAAGAGTTATATAATATCCTTTGGGCGTATCGTACGATGCAATGTATCCCAACTGAAGAGACACCTTTCATGTTGACCCTCAGTACGAAAGCTGTGATATCCCTAGAGATTGGGTTACCCACGCTCCGAGTGGAAGAGTTCAATGAAGATAACAATTTCTTCAGAATGAGAGCTAATCTAGATCTTCTGAAAGAAATCCAAGAACAAGCTCGAGTTCGAATGGCCGGCTATCAATAGAAAGTTATTTGGTACTATAATTCTCGAGTAAAGAGCAAATCTTTTCTAGCAGGACAATTAGTTCTTCATCGAGCTAAGATTTTTTGTCCATTTGAATGGTTAAAATTATTGTCGAACTAGAAAGGTCCTTATCACGTGGCTGAAATAGTCCGACCTGAAACTTATCATCTCTGTCGACTGGATGGAACTCCGATCCTAAGGACCTGGAACGCCGACAATCTTCAGAGATATTATCCTTAGAATATAATTTCCATCTTGAATTTTTATTCGATAATGAATAATAACTTTTCGTAGGTTTTATTTTCGTCGATGCGCGCTCCTCGGCCACGGTCGAGGAGCGGAATGCATCTCCATCAAATTTTGCTAACGCACGCTCTTCGGCCATGGTCGAGGAGCGAAATGCATCTCCATCAAATTTCGCCAACATGCACTCCTCGATCGTGATCGAGGAGCGAAACGCATCTCCAACGAATCTCGCTAACGTGCACTCCTCGACCATGATCGAGGAGCGGAATGCGTCTCCATCGAATTTTACCAACGCACGCTCCTCGATCACGATCGAGGATCGAAATGCGTCTTCATCAGATTTTACCAATGCATGCTCCTCGATCACGGTCGAGGAGTGGAATGCGTCTCTAACGAATCTCGCCAATACGCGCTCCTCGACCACGATCGAGGAGCGGAATGCATCTTCATCGAATTTCACCAACGCACACTCCTCGATCACGATCGAGGAGCAGAACGCATCTCCATCGAATTTCACCAATGCACGCTCCTCGACCGTGATCGAGGAGCGGAACGCATCTCCATCGAATTTCACCAATGCACGCTCCTCGACCATGGTCGAGGAGCAGAATGCATCTCCATTGGATTTCGCCAATGTGCGCTCCTCGATCGTGATCGAGGAGCAAAATGCATCTCCAACAGATCTCATCAATGTGCGCTCCTCGACCACGGCCGAGGAGTGGAATGCATCTCCATCGAACTTCGCCAACGTGCGTACCTTGATCACGGTCGAGGAACGAAATGCATCTTCATCAAATTTTACCAACGCATGTTCCTCAACCACGATCGAGGATCGAAATGTGTCCCATGAAATTCATGAAAACACGCTCCTCGACTGTGATCGAGGATCGTAACGTGCTGGCATGAATTATTCGCCACTTCTCAGTCACACCGCCTAAGATCTGTGCTAATCTACATCTCAAAAAAGAAAAATCTGATAAAGAACATACGAACTCAACAACTTAGCAAAAGAAGGCTTTGTATTAAAGTTGAGTATTTACAAGTGATGGTTGACTCATACAAAGATACTTCGACAAAAATTGGGGGCAAACAAAAAAGGCTGACCTAAAAAAGATCGAACATGCCCGATCAAAGTGGTACATTAAGCTCCATTCAGAGCTCTAGATTCGCCGACCTCTACTTGATCTGGTAGGATGATAATGGCTGGGGGTGGTACTGACACTGCATCCTCGACAGCTAGGTCATCGCACGTGGGGCTGAAGACATCTTTCATTTGAATCTCCTGACCCTCGGCTTCCTCGGCCTCCTCATCGTTCGACTCCAAGAGGTCCAAGTTCAAGTCGGGGAAGATCCTCCGGACCTTCTCTTTTAGATCTATGCCCCCTTACAGGTAGGAGAGCGATGCAAAATCTGCCTTGACGTTGCAAAATTCTTCCTAGGCACGGAAGGCCTCCACCGCCTCTACCCTGGTGGCCTCCACTCGTGCCTTCCCGACCTCCCTCTCTTCCAGCACCTGAGCTTCAACCTTAGTCAGCTCGGATTTCAGCTGCTTCATCCTTTTCCTAATGGACCTGGACTCTTCCTCGGCCTTCAGACGAAATAGCTGAGCATCGTCCGCCCTTCGGTGGGCTTGGGCGACTTTCTCCTCGACTTTCTTAGAGAGGCGCCGAACCTCTTTAATTACTTCAGCAAAATGATCCACATGATGGATGAGCTAAAAAAAAAAAGCTGAGCCAAGGAATGAACGGAAGAGCTAAAATAATGGTCAGCAAAAAGCCAACACGTATCCAAAGAAGAGAATCGTAGGAGTTCTGGATGCAGAAGGCACCTCTAGCCTCCTCAAAGATCTAGACGTCAGCTGGTAAAATGACCGACTTCAGCAAGGAACAGGCAATACGATAGTCGTCGATGCCCTTCCTTTTATCCTCGGTATCTGAGGGAACTTCCATCGAAGAGACACTTTCTGAAACATCAGATCCACGGTCGGACATCCAGATGGAGATCTTCGGCCCACCCAAGCTTTTTTTGGAAGAGGATGCAGAAGGTCGGGGGACGGACTCCCCTGGAGGAGCAAACTGAATCGGCATCATAGCCTTCATCGATGTCGACTTTTCCTTCTTCGGGGCGTTGGCCGCTCTCGAGGAACCTCCTGCCGCGGGCTGCACTAGGACAGCCTCAGTCCGAGCACGTTTGGGGGCCATGGCCGCGCTTGTCTTCCTCTTCTTCGCCATTCGATGAAGAGTTTCAAGGTCGGACGGATTCATCGCTGGACAGAAAATACAAGACTCGATCAATGATGATGATAAGAAAAGAAAAGACGATCCAAACAAAATCGCATGAGAACACTTACTCCTCGGATCAGTTGGAATCAGTCCGACCTTAAATAAGTTCTCCTCAGTAAGAAACCTGGACAGCGAAAGAGGAGCAAGACTAAAAGTTTGACTCAAGACCTCCTCGGCGTCGGACTGTGTTGGAGGTCTGACAGTCAACCTATGAGGTCGCCCCCATGATGTGCTAAAATCCCATAGTTGCTCGACCGACATTAAAAAGAAGCACTCCTTCCAATTATGCACCGAGAAAGGAGCGCCTCGAAAAAAATGGTATCCTCTTCAAGGAAAAGCATACCACCATCCGACCTCCATCGGATGCTCTTTTAAAGTGAAGCAAGCTTGGAGAAGATGGGAGGTAGGCTCGATTCCGAGGAGGAGGCAGTGGGTGAAGAAGCCTAAAATTGATCATCAGGAGTTCGGTGCCAAACAACAAAAGCTAATTCTATACAGATTTAGAAGCTCGATAATTAAAAAATGAAAAGTCAACCTAAGACCAACCTTTAGTGATTCTTCGTAAACACCAATCCATCCAAATTGAGGAAGAGCTATACACTTCTCGGGATCGACGACCTCTAACTTAAAATCATCGGGGATATGATACTTCATCCTAATGACTTTCAGGTCCTCCGAGGTGAGGACGAAACCTATTTTGAAAGGGCCATAGTCAGAAACTTCACGTTCTTCGGATTGGCCTGGAGAACCTACTACCCCAAAATCGTGATCCTCACTAGAAGGGCTATCCAAGCCCCAAGAAGATCGGGACAGACTAGATTGACTCATGAGTACGGAGGAGACTAACCTAAAGGGCGAGGAGGCCAAGCAACAAGAAGAGTTAGGGTGGGATCGACAGTAGCTCGACTAAGTCTGAGCTATTCCTCACGCAAAGTACCGGAGTTTATCCTTTAAGCAACAGTAGCAGTCAAAAAGAGTAATACAGACCCTATTTATAAGAGGCATGAATGGCTCCGATGTACTCCCATTTCATCTACTCTTTTAGATTTTCGCCAGGTGTTAGATACCCGTTGGTCGGGATAGGTAGACCCGGAGCAAAGCAATGGATGGTTAGATTTCATGGCTGATGGACTTCTCCCAATTTTATCGTGCTACCGATCTCCAACGCTGCAATGCGGGCACGATTTAAAGATCGGCCTCAACTTCAATAAGGTACTTACATCGATCGCTCAAAGATAGATCGACCTCATAAGTGGGGGGCAAACTGTTATGGAATGAGGCTGGTGTGGCCTCGACCCATTTTGAATCGATCGTCGACCTACCCCAATGGATCGTCCAAGTGGAACAATGCAATACTTCGTCCGAGGTTAGCTGTAGATCGGCTTAAGTCGACCTATAATTTCGGCCGACCTACTGAAGATCACCTCCTGATAAAATAAGATAGACCTTCATACCTCATCCTCATCAGATTCAGATCAGCCACTGAGCTACATGAATAGGCTCATAGTTTGTCAATGATCGACCTACAACCATTCCTGCTGAAACTGCATCCTCTCCGAATCGAAAAATGCGGATAAAGAAGAATCTTTCATAATCTCTTCTCTCAAGAAAGAAAGAAAGAAATCTTTCGAATTAATCTAGGACGACTAACTCAGAAAGCCGTTAGAGTCCAAAATAGATACGACTCCAACTTCTCCTGTATAAATAAAGGAGCTCTGAGACTTTTCAGGTATGCCATTCAATTCGATGCTTTCTTCCTTCATTATTCTCCAATCTTTTAACTTACATTGGAGGATCTTTACCGAAGAACATTCTAATGGAGACTTTATTGTAGATGAATGAATGAAGTTCCAATGAAAGTTTATCATCGATTTCATATTTCTTAATGATCGAGCTCCTTTATTTTCATCGATCGATTTCAAGTCAGAAGATTCAGGAGTAATAATTTAATTTTTTTAATTTCTCCCTTGACTCCTCCGTATAGCTCCTCCTCCTCCTCTCTACTTTTACCATTCTCCCCCTCCAAATTAGGGTCAGGATTTATTCGTTAATGCCCGACCCATCACCATTGGCGATGACGCAGCGCCGGAGAAGCCCCACCAAAACCCTAGCCTCTGCCTTCTCCTTATTCCTCTTTGTCGCGGTCGCCTCTTCAGACACCGGCCCAGACACGCGTGGACATCCTCTCGGAGTGGCTCCCCTTCATCCAGCGGTTCCGCGGGAAGACAATCATGGTCAAGGATGGCGGCGCCGCCATGAAGTCCCTGGCCCTCTAGTCCTTCGTCATCAACGACCTCGTCCTCCTTTCCTGCGTCGGCCTTCACCCCGTGCTCGTCCATGGTGGCAGCCCGGAGATCAACTCGTGGCTCCTCTGCCTGGGCCACCAGCCCCAGTTCCACAACAGCCTCCACATCACGGATGCCCTTACCATGGAGGTGGTCGAGATGGTCCTCGTCGGCAAGGTGAACAAGTCCCTCGTGTCCCTCATCAACATCGTCGGCACCACCGCCATGGGCCTCTGTGGCATGGACGCCCGGCTCCTCACCGCCCGCCCCGCCCCGGATGCAGTGGCCCTGGGCTTTGTGGGTGAGGTGGCCTGCATGGACCCCACCATCCTCTGGCCCATCTTGGCGGACGGGCACATGCCGCACATCCCCGTGATCGCCTCGGTGGCAGTGGATGGGGGCGGGCAAGGCTACAACATGAACGCGGACACGGCGGTGGGGGAGATCGCGGCCGCCATGGGGGCGGAGAAGCTGATCCTGCTGACAGACATGGTGGGGATCCTGGAGGACCGAAACGACCCGGGGAGCCTGGTGAAGGAGATCGACATCGGCGGGGTGAGGAGGATGGTGGAGAAGGGGAAGGTTGCCGGCAGGATGATACCCAAGGTCAACTGCTGCATTAGGTCGCTTGCCCAGGGGTTCCGCACGGCCAGCATCATCGATGGCTGCATCCCCGACTCACTGCTCCTTGAGATTCTCACCGACGAGGGCGTCGGGACCATGATTCCCCTATCCTTTTAAGTTTATATTTTTATTAAATTTATTGTTAAGTTAAAATTTAAACTAAACAGATTAAAATTTAAATAATATTAAACCAAAAGTCTAAAAATAATTAATTTTTTTTTAAATAAATAGATTAAACAGATCATGTTGGATTAGATTCGATAAATAGGTTATTGATTTAGTAAATAAATTAAATAGGTTGGATTGGATCGATTAAACAGGTTATCTATTTAATAAATAGGTTAAGTGGATTAGATCGAATGATCTGTTTATTAAATAGGTCAGGTCCAGATTTGAAAATATGATCTATTTAATAAATAAATTGAATTTAGGTTTGATATTTTCTAATCCAATACATAATTGACCCAACCCATTTATAATCCGATCCAATCTAATTGCCACTCCTATCCTTCATATCTTCATGTATGTCCATATGAAACCATGCCAATGCTTGTTGAATCATGCCTACTAGATCTTAACCATGCTAGCCGGCATCGAAGGTGCAATCAAACTGAGCTGAGTTAAATAATTGAAAGCTCAAGCTCGATTCGATTTAAAATATTCGGACTTAAAAATCTACTCGAGATCAATCGAGCCTTAATATCCTAAGTTCGAGCTCGAAATCGAGTCTCAGCATATAAATAACATATATATTAATATATATGTTAGACATAGGCTGATCCACCTGATAAAATATTTGATCTATAAGGATGTGACAAGCACTCGGTATGATGATGTAGATGACCCAAGGCATACAAGGTGCATAGCACCGATGCCATCGAGTGGACATCGATCGCATATGGTTGGTCTTTGGATAAGGTCATCATGATCGACATCCTATCGAATAGATCTCATTCTGCCCCATTTCTCTACAAGTCGAACTACCATGCAGAAGTTACAAAAAGTTTTTGGCATGCAAATCATGCTGAGTTGGCATTTAGTTGCAACGGCGAATATTTTCTTCACTTATAAAAAGCTAACATCGCAACCAACTATTGATAATCCACTACTTCGGTCGAATAGCCTCTAATGGCCCGACAATCCTTTTCCTATAAAAAGGGAGAGGGGGAAGTGAAAGATCTCTAAACTTTAGTGATAATTCTTATTATCTTCTTCTATTGTTCTCTCTCTCCGACTCTTATTGACTTAACTATCGGAGAGTCTCCTGCTAGAGAATCCACTACTTTCTCTTTCAGTGTCTGTGGACTTTACTTGCAAGCAGTTAGGAGATTGGCTTACCCCAACATACTCTAGATTTTTTAGGAGTTCCAGCTATCATCCACGTTGAAGAGGTACAGCAACAAATTGGTGCTAGAGGAAGGGCATCCAACCTTATTTCTAGAGGAAGATGGTGAGAACTAGATCTCAAAATCGCTTCTCCATATCGCACTATCAATCTTCTCTGCATAGCGCACCTAATGCATAGACTGCTAGGGAATAGCCTCCCTAATAATTCATTGCCGTGGATCCGGATCTAATTGAAGCTTAGCAGGGTAGGTCCAAGTGCCTGTAGCTGTTATGCATCAACTGCAACAAAGCACCGTTAGGACCCAAGCTCCTCTAGCAGCCCCATCTCAATATAACCATTGGACCCACGTGGAGGGGTCAGAGCGAGGTCGTCGCCATTCCAACCCAGCCTCAACCCCATGCCAATAATCATAATTGGTAGATTTGATTTCGTGCCACTCATCTCCACATCCTTGAAGTATAAGAAGGGATGGTCGGAGGTGCCGATCACTGGAGCCCTCCAAGAACTCCACTTCAAGTCTCTTCCCGTGTTGACACCACTCTCAGCATGAGAAGGATCTCGAGAGAAAAGTTCAAGAGTTGGAATGTCATATTGGCAAATTCTAGATGATGATTCATCAATAAAATGATGGCTTTAGCTTCAACACCCAGCCACCATTTTCTCGAGAGATTCTGACTCTGATCCCACGTCGGTTCAAGATGCTGCTTGTCGAGCCCTACGATGACTCAATCGATCCATTTGACCATTTGGAGGGCTACAAAGTCCTCATGATGCTGTAAGGGGAATCTGATGCCCTCCTCTGCCTTGCCTTTCCAACAACACTTAAGAAGATGGCAATGATGTGGTTCTTTAGCCTTTCAAGATGATCAATTCACTCCTTTAAGTTGCTGGGAAAGTAGTTCATCACATACATCAGTAGCCAAAGACCATAGCTAAAGAATAGTGACAGCCTCTTCTCCATCGAGCAAAGAGAAGGAAAATTGCTAATAGATTACACGGCATGCTTTAACGCCTCCACCCTAAAAGTCCATGACTTCAATGAGTCCATCACAATATTGGCAATGAAGCGAGGACTTAAGAACAAACACTTGATATTTTTCCTCAATAAGAACTTTCTGAGGGACTATACCGATCTTCTTGCTCGAGCACGAAAATATGCACAGGTCGACGAGAGCAAAGTCCTTCAACAAAGAGAAGAGGGGAAGAATAATGGCAGAAAGAAAATAGTCAATGAAGAAGATCATGGAGCAAAAAAAGGAGGAAACAACAACCCCTAGAAATAGCAAAGGACGAAAAGTCCCTAGCGATGCTTCCACAACTACACTCCACTCTCTACCCCATGTCTTCAAATACTCATGGAGATCGAAGGTCAAGAGTACATGCATTGGTCAACATTGATGAGGAAGCCAGCAAATAAAAGAGACAAAAAGAAATATTGTCACTTCTACTGAGATCACAGCCATGACACTGAAGAGTATCACCAATTGAAGGATGAGATAAAAAATCTCATCCAAAGAGGATACCTTGAAAAGTTCATCCAGAATAGGGGAATAGTCCTAGCAGAAAAGGCAAAGAATTGAGGAAGCAAACATTTTTTTCTAATGATGTTAATTTTTTTTCGATGCTGATGTAGCCGGAGTTCAAGCTTTGCACAATGATGCTGTTATCATCTTAATGACAGTAACAAATTATGATGTAAAAAAAATTCTATTAGATAATGAAAGCTCTACCAATGTCTTATTTTATAATATATTCCAAAGAATGAAATTATCCAAAGAATAGTTCAAGTGGATAAGTAGACCATTGGTTGGATTCTCTGATGATTCGGTACTAGTAGAGGGTGAAGTAGAACTGGTGGTGACCGTAGAAAAATTATCTCGACAAGCTATCATGCTCCTCAAATTCTTGGTTTTTCGAATACCCTCAGCATACAACATAATCCTAGGACAACCTAGACTTAACGCACTAAGAGACATTATCTTAACATACTACTTACTTGTCTAATTTCCAACCAAGAATGGGGTCAGAGAAATGAGAGGTGATCAAGTACTAGCAAGACATTATTTTATGGCAATAGTCCAAGGAAAAAAGCCCAAGAAAATTTTACCAATTGAAGGGTTGGATTCAAGAGAAGACAGAGCCAAACACCAAGGTGAACCAGCAGAAGAGCTCATTGAGGTGAAGCTCGGGGATGATCTGAACCAAACTATTAAGATTAGAGGTTAGTTATCAGAGAACCTCAAGGAGCGGTTGATCGGATTTCTTCGAGCAAATTCTGATACGTTCACCTAGTTAGCATCTGACATGCCAGGTATTCTCCCCAATTTCATCACACATAAGTTGAATGTCGATCCACATCATCATCCAGTTCAGCAAAAGAAAAGAAGCTTTGCATCGGAATGGCAAAAGTGTTAGAATTTGATGCATCGAATTCGATCCACAATAGAGGAGAATCAGCATCAGTACAGTAGTCGGGCCGACTCGGATATGGGTCGAGCCGGCTCGAGCTGAGATCGAGTCAGCTCGGATATGGATCGAGCCGGCTCGGATATGGGTCGAGCCAATCCTCTTAGATAGATAGAAAATAGATGTTTCAATGAGATGCAGTCGAGCCAGCTCGATCTCTGACAGAGCCAATTCGACAAAGACGAATCGAACAGGACAAGATTTTCTATTTAGACTCGGATTGTGATTTATCCAAGGGGTCTACGGGAGTTGCATGTGGACCATAGAATCTAGCAACCATGGAGGATTGCGATCATGATCTAATGGCTGTGAACATGGTCAGAATCTTGTTGGACTCGTATTGGGAGATAGAGTCATATTAGAACTCTCGTGGCAATTGATGTGAAGATTCTCAGCCTATTTAAAGACCTGAGATGCTATGGAGCATGGGAAGAAGCATAGAGAGGCTCTGATAGCCATCGAGAGGAGCTCAGCAAAGCATCGAGCATGTGTAGCCCATAAAGCAGATGCAGGCAGAGCATCGAGACAGAACAGAGCATCAGACAAAGCTAGGCAACGGTCGTGTGAGTGGCCTTAAGACATGATGTAGCAATTTTCATAAGAAGCATCCAAGGACGTCAAGGATCTTAGTACTGATAGGTCTGTGAGAGTGTCTCCTTAGAAATTTTGAGATAGCTTTTATGAGGATAGCTTCTAGTTGAGAGAGATTTATATACAATGAGTTGAGAATGGGTATTTTCCTCTTGTACTTAATTTTTTCTTTCATAGTGAAGCTTACATGCCCTATGGAGTTAGCACTTAGGCTAATCCACATACCTAATTATGTTCTTGTTTTATTTCTACCTTCTTCCTACTATCAATAAAAGGATACAAGATCTTGAGGTGGTGGTGTCCTAGCCAAACATCCACAACAAGTGATATCAAAGCAAGTTGATATCACCAATAAATTGATATCAGAGCTAAATGATGTCAGGGTGCTGCCCCAACAAAAGGATGATAGAAGAAGTGGATAAACTTCTTCAGGCAGAATTTATCCAAGAAACACACTATCCTAAATGGATCACCAATGTGGTCATAGTGAAGAAATCCAATAGCAAGTGGAGGATTTGTATCGACTATACATATTTAAATAAAGCTTGCCCCAAACTCTTAAAATTCATGGATGTATTCCCTGAGTATAACTAAATTCAGATGGCACCCAAAAAATAAGGAGAAGATAGCCTTTATAACCAAAAGAGGGTTGTATTACTAATGCCATTCGGATTGAAGAATGTGGGTGCAACCTATTAGCGCTTCATCAACAAAGTTTCCAAAAATTAAATTAACTACAATATGAAAGTCTATGTAGATAATGTGCTGGTCAAAAGTATGGAAGCTGATCAGTATATTACCGATCTGAACAAATCTTTCAACAAGCTCAGGCGCTATCAGATGAAATTGAATCTGAGCAAGTGTCTTTTGGAGTGAACTCTAGAAAGTTCTTGGGGTTTGTGGTGAGCTAGCAAGGGATTGAAGCAAATCCAAAAAAAATTGAGCACTTGTGTAGATGAAGCACCTGACCAACAAAAGAGAGATATAGTGCTTGATTGGGAGAGTCACCACACTAAGCCAATTTATATCTAGATCGATTGAAAAGTGCTTGCCATTTTTTAAGGCGATACAACAAGCAAAGAATTTTAAATGGTCAGAGGAGTGTCAATCTATCTTTAAAGACCTCAAAAGATATAAAGGGTCAATGCTTCTCTTGTCCAAGCCTATGGAAGGTAAGAAACTCTACCTATACTTATCTATTAACCCATAGATGATTAGTTTAATTCTAGTCTGAGAAAACACTGGTGTACATAAGTCAATTTACTACACCAACAAAGTCTTAAAAGATGCAGAAACCGAATATATGAGAATAAAAAAAAAATGATATATGCACTTGTTATCACCAGCAAATGTCTTCGGTCATACTTTCAAGCTTACTCTATCATCATTTTGATCGACCAACCTCTGCAACCTATACTTCGGAGACTAGAAATATCAGGTCATCTAACAAAGTGGGAAATAGAGCTTGGAGAATTTGATGTTGAATTTAGATCTTGTACAACAATAAAGGCATAAGTATTGGCTGATTTCATCATCAAGTGTATGATCCCTAAAGAGAAGACCACTACATGTTCTCATGAGTCAGAGATTGACATTAAAAAAGACTAGTAGATATTGCATGTTGACACAGCCTCAAACTCACAAGGAAGTTGGGCAGGTTTAATTCTAACCAACCCTGACGGTGTTGTCATCGAATATGCGTTGAGATTTAACTTCAGCACAACAAACAATATTGTCGAATATAAAGCCTTCATTGCTGGACTAAAGGTCACAAAGGAGCTTGGTGCAAAAAAATTCAAAGTATTCCCCGACTCTTAGTTCGTCGTGAGCCAAGTGCGAGGCGAGTATGAGGCCAAATATCCAACAATGTCTAGGTATCTCCAAAAGATAAAAGACCTTTCTTTAGGTTTCATCAATCTGGATGTTCAATGGATATCGAGGTTGGAGAATGCTTGAGTTGATGCGTTATCCCATTTGGTAGTCTCGAATTCTATCGGTCTAGGAAGAAGGATCTACATTGAGCACTTAGAGGTCTCAAGCATCGAGCGTGAACTAGATGGATGATGAGCCTAGTTAGATGGATTCATTGATTGAGTACCTAAAGAATGGAACAACTCTAGCCGACGAGAAGAAAGCAAAAAGAAGAAAGTGATAAGCTTTGTGGTACATTCTTCTCAATGGCTAATTATATAAGAAATCTTTCTCCCTACCTCTATTCAAACATCTTAAGCCATCTTAAGCCAACTATGCACTTCAAAAAGTGCATGAAAGCATCTATGGCAATCATTTGGGGGGGTAGATCATTAGCAAATAAAGTGCTCCATCAGGGGTATTACTAGCCTATGATGATGCAAGATGTGGCGAACATTATTCAAAAGTGCGGCTGATGTCAGAGATATGCAAATATCTAGCGGAAGTCGGCATCTGAGCTTACACCCATTTCTCTTTGGTCTTTTGTGATGTAGGGCATCAACATCCGTGGTCCGTGTTTGATGGTATCAAATCAGAGAAAATTTCTCATTATAATAGTTGATTACTTTACGAAATGGATAGAAGCTGAATCCTTGGTACAGATAACCGAACAGAAAGTCAGGCATTTTGTCTTGATGTCGATAATATATTGATTTGGTTTGCCAAGGTCAATTATCATTGATAATGGCCCAAAGTTTGATAATACTAAGTTCAAGAATTTCTACTTCGAACTTCATATTGAACACCGGTTAACTTTCGTTGGACATCCTTAATCTAATGGAAAAGCCAAAGTCACTAATTGGACTATTCTCCAAGGTTTTTTTAAAAAAAAAGGTGGACTAAGACAAAGGTCTATGGGCAGATAAGCTCTATATTATGCTATGAATATACCGAACAACATCCTGAATACTAACTGGAGAAACACCCTTCAAATTAGCCTTTGGCGTTGAAGCTATTATGCCAATGGAGATCGGTCTACCATCTCACAAGATGGAAAGCTTTAGTAAAAAGAAAAATTTGATTATCTTTGCTCCGATCTCGACTTCCTTGAAGAAGTAAGAGAGCGAGCTCAGATTAGAATGGCCTCCTATCAACAAAGAGTTACGTGATATTACAACTCTCGGGTAAAGCCAAAGTCCTTTAAATATGGAGATCTTGTCCTTCGTCGATCTAAATCTCTAAGTCTATCGAGTAAGATAAATTAGCTCCAAACTGGGAAAGACCTTATCGGATTTTCGATGTGATTCATCCAAATTACTATTGGATTGAAAAACTTGATGGTACTCTTATACCTAGGACTTGAAATTCTGAAAATCTGAGATTGCATTATTAGTAAGTCTTTTATTAAGTGCAATCTTGGCTCAAGTTACTCATGATTGTTCGGCCTATCTCTTAAGTTATGCACAACAATTACTTTGTGTCAATAAATATCATGATTCATTTTTGAAGATGATAAGAGATATACAATTCAGAAAATATTTCTTTCATTGAGTAGAGATTCATTACAAAATTATCCTTACAATCTTCAAAAAAAAAAGAAGAAGAAAAAGAGAGAAAAAGATGAAAATACAAGGAGTTTCATCACCTTCTCCGACCCTTGGATCTTCCAACCAATGCTCCACGACCTCGACAACTTTCAGGTGGCCTGGGCAATATTCCCAAAGCTTGAGGAGCTTCAGTCCTCGATTCCTCTATGATGCCTTAACTTTTCGAAGACCTGACTATCGTGATTGCCACGTCGAGAGTTGTCTTAGCGACATGGATGTATGTGTCTGGTGGAGCATCCTAGACCTCCTAGCATGGTGCCTTAGCATCAATGTATGTAAGGGTCAGGAATGCCATGTTGATGTTGAGGAAGAACTCCTTGACTTCATGATACAGTTATTGTAGCCCATCTTATATGCCCAAAAAAACATGATTGTGCTCTTGGAAATGGCCTTAATTCTGTCCATGATGATATGAAACTTCGGAAGCTTATCCTAATCTTCAAAGTATACAATTTTGTCATAGAAGCTGCTAGCTTTCTAGATTGGTTGTACATACAGGAAAAGCAAATGAGGGCAAAAGAAAGAAAATTAGAAGAAATGAGAGCAGCTGTTGGGTCCTCACAATTGGTATCAGAGCCTAGTGAAGCATGGAAGTAAAGGAGAAGTCATACAGGATAAAATCAAAAATTTGCATACCTATTCCACGGTATGTCTTGGATCTATCTTTGTTATCATTATAGTTTAACCAACCTGGATCAGCAGGTTGAAGGTGGAGGTTAAGAGATGTTATGATATTAACTTGCTCTGATACCACTTGTTGAGGATCTAGTACCAGATTATTATAGTAGAAAAAAATAAAAAATAAAATAGGAATAATCAAGTACGTGGATCAGCTTAAAGACTTACTTTCATGGGGCATGCAAAGCTTCACCATGAAAAAGCAATAAACATAAGAGGAGATTACCTACTCTCAACTCGTTGTACACAATCCTCTCTCAGAATTCCCAAGGAGATGCTTAGTAGCTACAAGATGCTTTACTCTTACGACCTCTGTGATGGATGCTATGCATCTATTGCTACCACCTCTTGGGTTGCATGTACTCAACGCTCTATTAAACTTCTCTCGGTGGCTGCCTGAGCCTCTTTGTATGTCAGTGCTTGCTATACTTTTCCACACACCTCTCCACAGCATAACAGTCTTTAAATAGGCTTGAGAATTCTCTTCTCAGCAGTTCATAGGAGTCCTAACAGGATTCTATCTTCTAATGAGTCGAACAAAATCTTGATGAGTTCTAGAGTATCTTCTAGCCTTTAGATCATGATTGCAGCTCTCCGTGGCCACTAGATCCTATGATCCATGTGTAACTCTTGTAGATCCCTTACATTAATCATAATTCAAGTCTAAATAGAAAATCTCATCTCATTCTATTTGCTTTCGTCGAGCCAGCTCTGTCAGAGATTGAGCTGGCTTGACTGCAACTCATCTGAACACTTACTTTCTGTCTATCTGAGAGGATCAGCTCGATTATGGTCCGAGCTGGCTCGATCTCACCCTGAGTCGGCTCGATCTATATTCGAGCCAACTAGACTGTATGCTGATACTAATTATCCTCTACTGTGGATCGAATTCGAGGTATCAAATTCTAACAATCTTCATCTCAACTTGACATTCGGCCTCAACCTAACTTTGAGAGCTTTTGGATCTTCTTGACCTCATGCCCTGGGGCAATCATCTACTGTCTCATGGATGGACAAACATGAAAGTTAAGCTAGGCCGCTTGATCTCATCTCTGTCAATGGCTATGAACCTCCTGACCTAAGACCTGCTCGGGATAGCCTCCTATGGCCATAGTAACTTTACCTTGCGACGTCGTATGTCATCCTTCCGAGTCTCTCATCTCCTACCTGATCCATCTCTACCTAGAGCTCCACCTTGTACTGGGCAGCTAGGCAGCCAGCTTATGAATTGAAATGCCAAAGCAATAGTTAGTGGGTCTAAATTTTAGTCAACCATGAGAAGTGATAAAGATATTGTTGCTTCTGATCTTCTTGCCTGAGGTCGGCCCCCAAGGTTTATGTGGCCGAGGTGAATCTACCATCAAAGCTCGCCCGAACACTTATAAATAAGTCCTCACTAGGGTGTTCTTTGGTGAAGACCCTTCGACACTCAAGTTAGGAGATGGAGAATAATGAGAAGAGAAAGCATCGAGTTCAATGCATACCTTAAGGGTCTCGACGTCTCCTTTATTTATACAAGAAGAATTAGAGTCGTACCCATCTCGAAGTCCGATGATCTTCTGAATTTACCGCATGGAATGATTCGGATAAGATTTTTTTCTTTTTCGAAAGACTAAGTTATGGGGGACTCCTTCTTTATTAGAACTTTCCTAATTTGAAAAGAGATAAGTCCGACGAAAATGGAGATAGATCATCTTCGTACGAGTATTATAGGTCATCAGACATTAAATAGCTCGTCCAAGATGAACTATAATACATCGTCCATAACTAAGGTTAATTGATCGGAGAGGATGTTTGGTTTCAGGTTCTCAAAGGTTGATCGGCACTGTATGAGCTAAAGTGAATCATTAGAAGATGAGGTTAACCAAGAGTGATATATGGGATTGTTGGTCTTCATAGCCATTCCAAATGACCTTCAAATCAAATGTACACCCATAGCCCAATGGGCTCAATATCACATGGATAAGTCATGGATGATGAATATGCAACCAAGGATGAGATATAAGCAACGTACAACATATGCCCCCACTTTCGAGGCTGAACTAAAATTGGTTGGCCGAAGGGAATATTGATTTGAGGCTGAGGCCGATCTTATCAAGTTAAATGCTTTGCTGACACGTGTCGAAAATTAGCATCTTGATATGACTCATAGTAAACCGATAGTCCCTTCATCCAGTCGTCCATCAATTTGATCTATGGGTTAATCATCTAACCCAATCAGAGGCTGCCATTTGTTGAAGATCTATGGGGGTTAACAAGCTAACAACAGATCAGAGCCATTTAAGTTCTCTATAAATAGGACCACCGTAATTTTGGATTTTTACTATTTTTATTGCTGAAGGGTGAACTCTGCCACTTACGCATCCCTGGAGGAGTTGGTTGGTTGAAGCCGATCTTTTGTCAACCCCATCCTCATCCCTCACTTGCTCGGTTGCAACATTCCTTTAGGTTAGTTTCTTGTTGCCTAGCATGAGTGAGTTGAGTTCGTCCCTATCCACTTGGAGCATGGGTGATCACTTACAGGATGCGGACCAAGAGTCTGAAGTAGTAGGTTTTTTGGGTAGATTCGAAGAAGATGAAGTTCTGGACTACGGTCCTTTTAGGGTAAATTTAGTCCTCACCTCCGAGGACTTAGAGTTCATCAAACTAGAGTATCAAATCCCCATTGACTTCAAGTTGGAGGTCGCCAATCCTGGGGAGCACATAGCTCTTCCTCATCAAGATCAAGTGGGTCTTTACAAGAAATCTTTGAAGGCCGGTCTTAGACTGACGTTTCATTTTTTGGTCGTAGAAATTTTAAACTTGTATAGAATAAGTTTCTGTAGCGTAGCGCCAAACTCTTGGCAATAGATCTTGGCCTTTTTTACTTACTATCTTCTCCTCGGGGTCGAGCCAACCTCCCATCTCTTCCGAGCTTGCTTCACACTGAAGGGGCATCCTACCGAGGTCAAATGGTGGTACATCTCTCCTTAGAAAGGACATCATCTCTTTCAAGGTGCTCCTTCCTTAGTGCACAATTGGAAGGAGCATTTTTTTTTGTTTTGGCTGAGCAACCCTGGGGCTTTAGCACATTATGGGGTCGACCTCATAGATCGGCGGTCAGAGCTCCAACATTGTTAGACATCGAAGAGGAGATTGTAGCTCGGATCTTTAACTCCACTCTTCTTCTATTGTCCAAGCTCCTCACCAAGGAGAACTTATTTAAGGTTGGGTTGATTTCAATCGACTCGAAGAGTAAGTAGAATTTTTCGTATTTTGCTTAGCTCGACTCCCTTCTGTTTTCTTTTTTACTGACCTCACCTTTGATGCAATGATGAATATGACCGACCTTGAAGCTGTTCATTGGGCTGCAAAGAAAAGGAAGGCAAGCACAACCCCCGCTTCCAAATGTGACCAAATAGAGGCTGTTCTTGCCCAGCATGTAGTTGGGCATTCCTCGAGTCCTAGTAACACCCTGAGGAAGGAAACCTTCATGCTAGCAAAAGTTGTGGCACCATTCCGATTATTGCACTAGGGAATTCGACCCATCGGCCTTTTGCTTCCTCATTTAAAAGGAGCTCGGGTGCTCCAAAAATATTAATTCATATGTCTTCTCGTTCGGCTGATGTACCAATTGAGACCTCTTCGGTGGAAGTTCCCTTAGACACCAAGGGCCAGGATAAAAGAAAAGGTATCGGTGATTATCGAGTCACTCGATCTCTATTCAAGTTGATTCTTCTGTCGATCGATTTTAAGGCCTCAAGGAGGTTGGAGGTGCATTCCAAATTCAGGACTTGTATGATTTCCTTCTTTGGGTAAATAGTGGTCTTCCTGAAGGAAACCGATCTAAGATTTTAGGATTAGATTTTAAAACTTTTTCAAATCTATGCAGCGAAAGAGATGAATTAATTATATTAATTCATAAATACACAAGAAAAACCTCTAGATCTAGGATCTTATTATATGATTAAAGCATGCTATTAAATCAAAAATTAAAAGATGAGAAGAAAATATGTTGATCATATCAACACAAATCTACACTAGATCAAATCTAGATATGAAATAGGAAAATCATATCACCCTTACCTTTGCAAGTCGAGTTTCTTAACTCATTGATCTGGACCTAAGGTTGATACTCCAAGCTGCACATGTGTCCAGCATCTATAGGTTGTCCACACGAGTCCTCGATCGTTGATCAAAAATTCGATGTCCAAAAATCAGCATAGTATGCTAATACTGTGCTGATCCTTCTTCGACGGTCGATCTGAATCTTTCTTCTTCAAATCTTAAACTCTCCAATTTTCAGAAGGGAAGAGATTTTTTGAACTTGAGACACCTCTCAAAAATCTCTAAAGAAGGAAGAGGTTAAAGAAAAATCCTAGAAAAAGATCCTCTTCTTCTTCTTTGTTTCTCTCACCAAGACACCTTGATTGGTGTCTCTACAAATCCCACAGCCAAGGTAGCTTGTGCCCAAGCTTTCCCATGCCCAAGGAGCTCTCTCAAGTCTCTAGAATTTCTTAAAAAAATAGGACAAAAGATCCTTTAATTAGAGAGTTAGGATAAAGTCCTTATCTAGGTCAAATACCTAGTCAGGACTTATCCAAATAAGGCAATATATGGGGCGCCCAACTCTTGGGCACCCCCTCCTTTTTTTCTGCCGTGGACCACCAGCAAATGGTACACAAAACCTCCTATATTTTCATAAAAAATCCTAGAGAAAAATCAAGGATGTGGGTGGCACAAGTTAAGGAGGTATTTTGCTTCCTTAAAAATCTATCTCATATAATTTGAATCAAAACAAACTCCCTTGTTTGACTTGGTCCACAACCAACTTTCATGTAAGAAAGAAAGGAAGAGATGGGGTGCGCAAACTCACTTTGGCATGGAGAAACTCATGCAAAAACCAAAAATATGGGCGTGGGGGCGTGAGGAATTTATTGGCGCAAGAATAGGGAAGTCCTAGTCACACTAGGACTTCCAATTTAACTTGGTCCAACTTAATCTTTGGACCAAATAAAATCAAAATTTATTTTACTCAATTAGAATAGGTCTTAGTCCAACTAATAACCTAATTAAATTAGATTAAATTTAATTTAATTTTAATTTAATTTTAAATCAAATTAAAGATTGGGTTCAAATAAGTCATAATTGAACTAGGACTAATTCTTCCTTGTAATTGGCTCATTCAATAAACCAATTGAACTTGATCCAATCAAATCCAAACCAAATCTAATTAAATCATATTTAATTAAACTTAATCTTAACCCTCTGACTTAATTAAATTAAGCTAATTATCAATTCAATTACTAATCGATCTTTCTACAATATTTGCACTAGGTTAAACATCAATTATATTGAATATTTAACCCTAGAACGATTCTTAATCGTCGATTAACCATCCGATCAGATCGAGAACTCTTATATGTATGACCTCATATATTCAAATCTAAATTGATAACATAGAAATAAATTTTTGTATCAATCGAAGTGACCATCTAGCAATGATTTTCGATGGCCGGATATGTCGAATGTGTAGAACAATATCCTTAGAACCCATATAGATATAGTTTTCATATAATTCATCCTCTTGACCAAAATGCTCATAGGATACCTCAGAATTTAACTGTCAACCCTGATTAGGTCATCTACATTGTATTTCAAAATATCAAATTCATCTCATGGATTATCCTAGCTAAGGTTTTGCTATATTAAAATATAGTGATGCATTATTCTCTAACTCTTGGAGTGGTCAATCCCATCTTGATCACTTACCGACTTGACAAGTACTTGACTATGCCCAGAAACCTTTCATTACTGAATTAAAAATTTAGTTAGTCTAGTATCAAAGCATAATGAGTTGCTTGCAAGCCACTATGGTGATCTCAGGTCTAAGGAATATTTATATCTATATTCCATCAGAGTAATTCTCGATAGCAAAATGCTCTAGAGTTAGTCACGTTCAGTGATGATGTACCCTGACATCTTACTTGTATGCCATAGCAATATCTTCGCACTTCTTGATTAAGAGGACAACCAATCTATATGGCATACAACGACCATGCTCGATAAATGTTGTCATCCTAATTAACAGCATATCATTTGATCGTGAATAGTTTAAGGACTAATCGATAAATTCTTTCTTTATTGAAACTAAATAGTCCTAAGGACTTCATCACAATAATGAAGTTCATTAGAAGATGTAGACTTTATGATGAAAATGCTAAAATATTTATTTTATTTATTAATAAATTAATTATAATTATAAGATAGCACAACTATCAATAGGCTGATGATTGACTTTGGAACATATTTTTCAACAACTTTCACTTATCCTAAAGCCACTCGGCACCATATCTAATACCCATCTTTGACTTATAGTCGTCGAACTCCTTTATCATCAGGGCTTTAGTGAAGGAATCGATCAGGTTCTCCTTTTTATTGATCTTCTGAAGGTCGACGTCACCTCGATCCTTAATCTTCTGGATCAGGTGATAACGGTATAGTATGTGCTTTGTCCGCTGATGTGCTTTCGATTCCATCATCTGAGCAATGGCACTAGTACTGTCGTAGTAGAGCAAGATCGGTCCATCAAGGGAGGGTGCTACTCTGAGCCTAGTGATGAATTTTTAAGCCACATAGCTTTCTTCATGGTATCTGATGTTGTGATATACTCTACTTCACAAATAGAGTTTGCCATAATATGCTGCTTGGAACTCTTCTACTAGATGGCTCCATCATTTAGGATAAAGATATAATCCAACATGCTTCTACTGTCATTATGGTCAGATTGAAAGCTAGAGTCGATAAATTTCATAAGTTTCAGATCTAACTCGACATAAACCAACTATTGATTTTTAGTATTTCTCAAATACTTAAGAATGGCTTTCACCACTTTTGAGTATTTTTCTCTTGGATTAGATTGATATCTACTCACTACTTCTAGTGAGTATGCCACATCTGATCTCATACATGTCATGGCATACATAATAGATCCCACTATCGAAGTATGTGGAACTCTACTCATATGCTCTCTTTCTTCAGAAGTTGTCGGACAATCCTACTTGGAGAGAAAAATTTCATGATCTATCGAAAGATAGTCCTTTTTGAAATTCTCCATGCTGAACCTCTTCAGCATAATTTTTATGTACGTGGACTGGGATAATCCAAGCATTCTCTTAGATCTATCTCTATAGATCTTCATTCCTAAAATGTAGGATGCTTCAACTTAGTCCTTCATGAAGATTTGAGATGACAACCAAACTTTTATTTCTTGCAGTGCAGGGATGTCATTCTCGATTAAAAGAATGTAATCCACATACAAGATAAGGAATAGCACTGCTAAACCATTTGCCCATTTATAAATGCAGGGCTCTTCTCCATTTTTAATGAAGTCATACATTTTAATCATCTTATCAAAATGCATATTCCAACTTTGAAATACTTGCTTCAATCCATAAATGAATGTCTGAAGCTTGCACACCTTGGACTTATTGTGGATGTGAACCCCTCAGGTTGTATTATATACTCCTCTTCGGTCAGCTCTTCATTCAGAAAAGCTATCTTCACTTCTATATGCCAGATTTCATAATCTAGATGAATAGCTATTGCAAGCATTATTTGAATGGATTTGAGCATTGCCATAAGAGAAAACGTCTCATCATAGTCAATACCATAATATTGATGATACTTCTTGACAATCAGATAGGCTTTATAGATCTCCACCTTTTCATTTGCGCTCCTCTTTCTTTTAAAGACCCATTTACACCTAATGAATTTAATCCCTTCAGGTGGGTCAACCAATGTGTATACATTATTGACCTTCATAGACTTCATTTCAGATTTTATGGTCTTAAGCCATTTCTCAAAATTAGATCTCTGTATTGCATCTATATACGTAATCAGAATCTCATCATTCTCATCGAGTTTGATGGGATCACCATCCCAGACCAAAAAACTATAGTATCTGTTCAGCTGACGTGGTACTCTATCGGATCGTCTTAATAGTACAGGTATATTAGGCTTTGAATTTAATCTAATCAAATTTGATTCATGTTTAGCTACTGATGTCGATCTTTCTACGTAGTGAACTTCATCAAGTTCAACCTTAGAGGCAACAGTTTCTTCATCAAAAAAAAATTTTCTAAAAAGATTGCCTTAAGACTGATGAATATCTTTTGTTCATCAGCATGGTAGAAAATATATCCTTAGGTCTCTTTTGGATATCCTATGAATATGTACTTATCAGACCTAGGTCCAAGTTTATCTATGATTAATCATTTCAAATAAGCCGGGCACCCCCAGACCTTAAGGTGTAAGAGTGCTGGCTTACGTTCTTTCTATATCTCATATGGAGTTTTAATTACAGACTTACTTGAAATTCTATTTAATAGATAGTAAGCCGATTCGAGTGCATATCCTCAGAAGAATATCGACAAGCTGGCAAAACCCATCATGGATCAGACCATGTCTAATAGAGTTTGATTTCTTCTTTCAGATATACCATTATATTATGGTATTTCTAGAGGAGTCCATTAGGAGAGAATCTCATTCTCTCCTAGATATGTAAAAAACTAATTAGAAAGATATTCTCCTTCTCAATCAAATCGAAGAGTTTTAATACTCTTTCCAATTTATTTTTCTACTTCATTTCATAATCATTTGAATATTTTAAATGAATCTAACTTATGTTTCATCAAATAGACATATCTATATCTAGATAGATCATCTGTAAAAATGATGAAGTAAAGATATCCACCTCTAGTACTAGTGCTCATAGGTCCATATACATCAGTATATACTAGACTTAAGAGCTCAGTGGCTCTCTCATCTTTTTCAATAAAAGGTGACTTGGTCATTTTTTCAAGAAGATAAGATTCATATGTTAGAAGTGATTCACAATCACTGACTTTGAGAATTTTTTCTTGAGTCAACCTATTTATGTTATTCTTGTTGATGTAACCTAGCCTACGGTGTCATAAGTAGATATCAGACACATCATCTAATCTAGGATACTTATTAGTGGAATAGACTACACTAACAGATTATGATAGCATGTATACATCATTATTCAAACATTCAGAGAATATAGTAACACCATTCATAATTATATTATAAAATTCTTTTTTATTAAAATTTCATAATTATCTTTGGCTAGAAGGCCTACAAAAATGATATTCAAAAAAAAACTAGAACAAAAATGACAATCACTAAGAATAATAGTATGGGACTCAAATACAAGTTTCAAAATTTTTAATGCTAGAACTGAAACTGATCTTCCATCTCCATCGTTCAGGAATCTCTCACCTTGCTCAAATCTCCTACTGACCTGCAACCCCTGCAATGAATTACAAATATGGTAAGGGCTACTGATATCTAATACCCTATTAGTAATATCATAGATAGAGAAATTGTAAGAAGTTATCATATAAATATCTTATCCAGCAATAGCTTGCTTCTTTCTCGACCTGTTCGGATCTAAGAAGGCAATGTACTGAGGACAGTTTTTCTTTCAGTGTCTCCACTTCTTGCAAAAGAAGCATTTAGCTAAACTCTTATCGGGCTTTATCTTCTTGGTCTGACCCTATACAGATATCCCAGTCTGAACTTGCACCATTTTAGATTTCTTCTTGTTCTTCTTTTCTTTCTTAAAAAATTGAGAGCTAGAAGATGAACCTTCCACTAAGTTCACCGACTCCTTGTGGAGATGGTGATCCTTCTCAAAGTTTTGAAGTAACCCCAGTAACTCATGGTAATTAACTTCAGACTTTGTCATTCTATAATGAGTAAGAAATAGGAGATAAGACTTGGACAGCAAGTTCAGTATTGCATCTTTTCCTAGCTATTCATGCAAGAAAAAGCCAAGCTTGCTCAAATGTTCGATTAGCTTGGTTATGTACAGTACATGATCAGGGACTGAAGCTCCATCTCTCATCCTGGCATCGAAGATGGCACAACTAGTCTTGTGCCTCTCAACGTTATCAGATGTGCCAAAAGACTCCTTCAACACTTGAAGCATATTTTTTGGCTGAGCTATCTCAAACTTGCAACTAAACTCATCGCTCATAGCCACCAATATAATACAGTGCACTATGGTTCGGTCACTGAGCCACTCCTGATAAGTATCTTTGATTGACACACGTGTATTTACAGCTGGCTCCTCAGGTGCTGGATCTGTCAACATGTACAAGATCCTTCATGCTCCAAGATAATCTTCAACTTATGGTACCAGCTATCGAAGTTGGATTCCATCAGCTTATCATTATCTAATAATGATCGAAGCAAAAAAAAGTGGCCATATCTGCACAAAAAAAATCAAAATCTAATTAGTAATTGATTCATTAAATCTAAAGATTTGAACTTTAATCAAAAGGTTCTCTTACTATTTTATTCGAATTGACAGTCTCTACCTCTAATTCAAAAAATTATCCTAATTTCTTAGTGGGTACTAGAATCCATATAGACTGCACACAAGCCTAGCTTTGGTTGGTCAACCCATATACATCTAAGGATATGTTCATAATTAATTATTTTTCTAAATAATTTTTAGTAATTTTAATTTTGCTTCAGTCTCTAATCAGTAGGCTTTGGCCTCCATTGAAAAGGTCTGGTTAGGTCCAACCATTAACATGACCATACTTGGTCCATCTAACCAATGAATGATTAAGTCCAATTTTGTTTGGTCAACCTAACCATCATTTAAAAAGATGCGATTAAGAAGTCATATTATGAATGATAATTCCACTAGCCGATAAGCATCAGGTTTTTGAGCCAATGATTATCCAACTAGTGGACTCATTATCACCTATTTAATGGGAGGCTATGATCTAGTTATCATCATAAATATTTTATTTTTATGGATCTAATAATTTTAAAGAATTTAATTAATTTGATTTAAAGAAGAGAGAAGGTCAGATGAACTAGGTTGTCATGATCCTTCCACTTGCTTCATCAAGTCAAATTAAGGGAGCCAATTAATAGGCTGGTCTAGGAGTACCTAAATTGGTTACACCAATTTATCTAGCTAACATGGGTTAGCTCAAATTATCAAGTGATCTGATTAAAATATAATTTCACCAAGAAGGCCAAGTAAAATCAATGGGAGGGTCTGGAAAAGTTTGTCTTAGACACCATCAGAAATGATCAAGTAAGTGGGTTGTCAATTAAAAATGATCAGTCTGGATTGCCAGACTTATCTTAGACACCAACTGATTAATTAGTTTCGATTGGATCAACCTAATAGTTCGTACTAGATTGCATAGCCAAGAATTAAGTCCATCTTAATTCTCATTAAAGACATGGACTTGACCAACTACAACTATTATAATTGATCTAGAGAATTCTTAACCTAATCTAAGACAACTACTTATTAGATTTAGTCAATTCTCTAATTAAATCCATTCTTTAATCTAATCTTAGGTCCAACCCAATTAATGGATCTAATTTCCACTAATCCATTAACCCAAAGTGTTATGATTTGTGTCATAGGATCTTTAATTTATAATCCTAGATCCAAATCAAACAACTCTTAATTCTTAATTAAGCTTTGGACTGAGGATTATGGTTTGGCATTTTAAAAATGATTCTCATATTTGTAAAATATTTTTACAACATGATTCTACCAATCAGTTGCATATTTAATTCATAATCAATATGCAAATAAAATAAATATGAAACTACTTTATATCTAATCTAAACATGTTCATGTAATTAAAACTATTTCAATTTTAATCAATCATAAATTACCTTAGATCAAATCTAATATATTTTTAATGATAAAAAAATTAGATTAAAATATTTTTAATTAGATTATAAATTTTTTTAAATCTAATCTAGAATTTTATGATCAAAATTTTAGATCAGCACGTACTAGGACAACCTCACTATTGTAAGGGATAAACCTTACAACAGGACAATCTTATAATCAGTCCATGCAATCTAAAATATTTATTTTTAGATTTAAATAAATTTAAATCTAACTAATCATAAATTGATCTAGATCATATATAATGACTTTATGATTTATATTAGATCTATACGAACTAGGACAATCTCTCCACTGTAAGGGATAAATCTTATAGCAGGACAATCTTATAATCAATTTGTATGATATATATATTTTTTAATTTTAGATTTAATATCAAATTTTAAATTAGATCTAATCTAAAAGATAATCTAAATATACATCATAAATCATGTAATAAAGAACCTGACTATGATACCAATTGAAGAAAATCGATCTAGGATTTCAGGATTAGATTTTGAAACTTTTTTAAATCTACGCAGTGCAAGAGATAAATTAATCATATTAATTCATAAATATATAAAAAAAATTCTTAGATCTAGGATCCTATTATATAATTAAAGCATGCTATTAAATCAAAAATTAAAAGATGAGAAGAAAACATGTTGATCATATCAACATAAATCTATACTAGATCAAATTCAGCCATGAAATAGGAAGATCATATCAACCTTACCTTTGCAAGTCAAGTTCCTTAACTCATTGATCTAGATCTGAGATTGATACTCCAAGCTACACATGCATCTGGCTTCTATAGGTTGTCCACACAAGCCCTCAATCGCTGATCAGAAGTTCAATGCCCCAAAATTAGTATAGTATGCTAGTAAGGTGTTGATCCTTCTTCGATGGTTGATCTGGATCTTTCTTCTTCAAATCTTATACTCTCCAATTTTCAGAAGAAAGAGGAGAGATTTTTTAAACTTGAGACACCTCTCAAAAATCTCTAAAGAAGAAGGAAGAGGTTAAAGAAAATCTCTAGAAGAAGACCCTCTTCTTCTTCTTTGTTTCTCTTACCAAGACACCTTGATTGGTGTCTCTATAAATTTCACGCCCAAAGTAGCTTACATCCAATCTTTCCCATGCCCAAGGAGCTCTCTCAAGTCTCTAGATTCTCTAAAAAAATCAGGGCCAAAGATCCTTTAATTAGAGAGTTAGAATAAAGTCCTTATCTAGGTCAAATATCTAGTCAGGACTTATCCAAATAAGGCAATATATGGGGCGCCCAACTCTTAGGTGCCCCCTTCTTTTTTTGTGCCATGGACCACCAACCAATGACACACAAAACCTCCTCTATTTCCACTAAAAATCCTATAGAAAAATTAGGGATGTGGGTGGCACAAGGCAAGGAGGTATTTTGCTTCCTTAAAATTTGATCTCATAGAATTTGAATCAAAACAAGCTCCCTTGTTTGACTTGGTCCATAACCAACTTCCATGTAAAAGAAAGGAAGACATGGGGCATGCGTGAACTCACTTTGGCATAGAGAATCTCATGTAAAAACCAAAAATATGGGCATGGGGGCGTGAGGAATTTATTGGTGCAAGAATAGGAAAGTCCTAGTCACACTAGGGCTTCCAATTTGACTTGGTCCAACTTGATCTTCGAACCAAATTAAATTAAGATTTATTTAATCCAATTAGAATAGATCTTAGTCCAACTAATAATCTACTTAAATTATATTAAATTAAATTTAATTATAATTTAATTTCTAATCAAATTAAAGATTGGGTTCAAACAAATCCTAATTAAACTAGGACTTGTTCTTCCCTGCAATTGGCTCACCCAATAAATCAATTGAACTTGATCCAATCAAGTCCAAACTAAATTTAATTAAATTATATTTAATTAGATATAATCTCAATCCTCTAACTTAATCAAATTAAGCTAATTAACAATCTAATTGCTAATCGATCCTTCTATAATACTTACACTAGGTTAAACATCAATCGTATTGAATGTTTAATCCTAGAATAATTCTTAATCGTCGATCAACCATCTGATTAGATCAAGAACTCTCATACGTGTGATCCCATAGGTTTGAACGTAAGCCAATAGCATAAAAATAAATTTTTAGACCAATAAGAGTGACCATCTAGCAATGGTATCCGATGGCCGGATAGGTCGAATGTATAGAACAATATCTTTAGAATCCATGTGGATATAGTTTTCATATAATTCATTCTCTTGACCAAAATACTCGTAAGATATCTTAGAGTTTAACTATTAACCTTGATTAGATCATCCATATTGTATTTTAAAATACCAAATACATCTCATGAATTATCCTGACCAAGATTTTGCTATATTAAAATACAATGATGCATTATTCTCCAACTCTTAGAGTGATCAATCCCATCTTGATCACTCATCAATTTTGCAAGTACTTGACTATGCTTAAAAATCTTTCATTATTGAATTAAAAATTCAGTTAGTCCAGTATCAAAGCATAGTGAGTTGCTTGCAAGCCACTGTGGTGATCTCATATCTAAGGAATATTTATACCTATATCCCATCAGAGCAATTCTCGATAGTAGAATGCTCTAGAGTTGATCACGTTCAGTTATGATGTATCCCTACATCTCACTTGTATGCCATATCAGTATCTCCATACTCCTAGTTAAGAGGATAACTAATCTATATGACATACAATGATCTATGGTCGATAAATGCTGTCATCCTAATTAACAGCATATCATTTTGTCATGAATAGTTTAAGGACTAATTAATAAATTCTCTCTTTATCAAAATTAAATAGTCCTAAGGACTTCATCATAACAATGAAGTTCATTAGAAGATGTAAACTTTATGATGAAAATATCAAAATATTTATTTTATTTATTAATAAATTAATTAAATTATAAGGTAGCACAATCATCAATAGGCTGATGATTAGCTTTGAAACATATTTTTCAACACTTTCAGCATTCCTCATCTTCATCCAAGCTAATCAATTTGTTCTTCTCCCTCCTCTTTTATAGCTCATCCATCATGTGGATCATTTTGCCGAGGTAATAAGGAAAGTTTGGCATTTATCGAGGGAAGCCAAAGAAAGGGCCACTCAGGCCACCCGTAGGGTGGATGATGCCTAATTATTAAAACTAAAAGCTGAGGATGAAAATAGGTTGCTGAAAGAAAAAGTAAAGTAGCTAGAGTCCAAGCTAGCCAAAGCTCTGAACGATGCTAAAGCTTGGCTACTAGTGGAGAAAAATGCTAGTAAAGTACAAGTGGAGGCCGCCAAGGTCGTAGCGGTTGAGGCCTTCCATTCTTCGAACAAATTTCATGACATCAAAGTGGAGTTTGCCTTGATCTCTCATCTATAAAGAGCCGAGGATTTTAAAGAAAAAGTAAGAAAAGGCTTCCCCAACCTAAATTTGGGTCTCTTGGAATTGGATGGCGAGGAGGAGGTAGGCGAGGTCGGAGATGAAGAGATCCATATGGAAGACCTTTTCAGCCCTGCCCACGAGGATCAAGTGGCCAAGGATGCGGTGTTGGCTCCACCTCCAGCTATCATCATTCTTCCCAACTAGGTACAGGTCGGTAAATCTTGAGCTCTTGATGAAGCTTAATGTAGTCTTGCTTGGGTATGTCCGAGCTTAATATAGGTCGGCCCATTTTGTTTGAACTCGACATTAGCTAAGGTATTTTTTGTATAGGACCGACCAAAGCTTATAAAAATCTTTCTTTGAATGAATGCATCACTTTGTCAAAGTTACTAAGGTCAACTACTTTGAATGAATGTCGCTGACTTTCCTTCAGGTCCATTAGGTCGGTATACTACCAAGATGATTCCTTGAATGAAGAACTCGTATTTAGGGATAAGTAGGACTACAAACCATTTCTTAGTCATGACTAAAGAACATGCCATGGAAAAGTCGTACGTAGACATGTTCTAAACTTCAAGTGAGATTGGGGGGTCACACGGTAGAGTGTAGCTTGAAAACACATACCACTATTTGGCCGTGGCTGAGGAGCACGTACTAGAGAATTATTTGGAGACAAGTACCATTCCTCAATCATAACCGAGGAATGTGCGATGGAGACCCACAAGGAGATGTGTTCTATTCCTCGACCGTGGTCGAGGAACGCGCAATGTAGATGGAGGCATGCGATGGAGACCTATGTGGAGATGAATTTCGTTCTTCGATCGTGGTCGAGGAATGCATAATGGAGATGCATTCCATTCCTCGGCCGTGATCGAGGAATGCATGATGGAGATCCACATAGAGATGCATTCCATTCCTCAACTATGGTCGAGAAACTTGCAATGGAGACCTGCATGGAGTCACGTACCATTCCTCAACCATGGTCGAAGAATGTGCAATAGAGATCCGCATAAAGATGCATTCCATTCCTCAATCATGGTCGAGGAATGCACGATAAAGACCAGCATGAAGATGCATACCATTCCTCGGTCGTGGTCGGCGAATGTGCGATGGAGATCCGTATGAAGATATGTTCCATTCCTCGACCATGGTCAAGGAACACATGACGGAGACCTGCATGAGGTCGCGTACCATTCCTCAACTATGGCTGGGGAATATGCGATGAAGATCCACATGAAGATGCATTTCATTCCTCGGTCATGGCCAAGAAATGCATGATGGAGACCTACATGGAGACACAAACCATTCCTCGATCGTGGCTGAAGTGTAGAATTTGGTGTGGTGCTCCCAAGCCTTGGGAGGCCACAAGAGGAGCCGGGATGTTGGCTCTAAGAGTCTAGAATAGATGTGAGTTTTAGAGCTAGGACAGAAGTTATCCTAGGATGAAGTTGATGTGTAGCCCTGCATGGACTTGAGGTTCAGATGTGAGGATCTTGAGAGAGCTTGGTAGGTGCTCCGGAGATCTGGGACATAAGATGGAGCAAAGGACCAAAGTAAGAAGAAGAATCAGCCAAGATAAGGGACTGACATATAGGTAGGTTGGCTCGGATACATAGTCAAGCTGGCTCAGGCTAAGATCAAGTCGACTTAGGATGCAATCAAGCTGGCTTTCTTAAGCAGATAGAAGATATGATTCGAATGAGACGCAGTCAAGCTAGCTTGACTATCAATAGAGCCGACTTGATGGTGGCAAACAAAACTAGATGAGATTTTCTATTTGAGCCTTAAGGTCTGGTCCAAAAGATCTTAAGATAGCTAATACATGTATGAGTCAATTTTAGATCCAAGGGATGAAAGTATGGGAGACATGGATGTACATGGGTTTGATGAGTGCTTTCATGCATTGGATTAGCCTAGGAGAGTTTTTCAGCTAGATCTTGGGTTTATTAGGATTCATGTGGTATAGCAAAAATCCTAGGATATATAAATTCAGATATTATAATCTTTATAAAAGAGTGGAATCAATACAGAGCTTTTCTTCCTAACTCTCTTCTCTCTTTTCTCTCTGGTTCCAATGCTAAGCCTTAGGTGCCATCATCAACTTTTGCTCTTCTTCATATTTTTAGATTAATATCTAGGTTCGCACAAGAGATCGGATCTACGACTATGATTTCGAGCAATCTTAGGCATAATAATTGATATCAAAGCAGCACTGATTATTCCAACACTTGGTATCAGAGTTCAGTTGAGTGTGAAGGAGGAAGAAGATCAAGTTTCAACAAAGATCGGCAGTAAGATTCAGATCTAAGGTTTTCTTCAGGCTTCGTGAGGAAGAAAGTGATCTAAAGGTTGCTGTCTATCATCCCTAGTCAAGGTAATTTTCAGATCTACCTATTGGCTATTTTTTATTCAATTTGATCATGGAGAATAGTGGATTGATAGTAAGATTTGAGAAGTTTGATAGAAAGAATAGTTTCATGATATGAAATGTTAGGATGGAGGATCTGCTAATTCAGATGAGGCTGAATTCGATCTTGGAGGATAGACCGAAAGAGATGATAGATAAGGAGTGAAAGTCCTTAAAGAAAAGAGCATGTGCTATAATTAGAGCTTGTCTGACAGATGAGGTACTGTATGTTGTATTGAAGGAGAAGACATCCAAGGATTTATAGTCGAGGTTACATCAGTTATACATGGAAAAGAACATATGCAATAAGTTGGTGCTGAAGAAGCAATTATATAGCCTTTGGATGTAGGAGGGCAAGGATGTTGTGGGACATATTCAGCATTTCGACCTGATGAGCATGGACTTGGTCAACATTAAGGTGGAGCTCGAAGAGAAGGATAAGAGTTTATTGCTACTATGTTCACTATCTAGGAGCTTCGATTCGTTGGTAACTACACTGTTGTATGATAAGGAGACACTGGTGTATGAGGAGATCGTATCAGTACTAAGGTTCAATAAGCAGCAAAAATGGATGATGAAGAGGGAGGTCTTCCAGGAAGGTCTCATGGTGTTAGAGAGGCCCAGGCAAGGAAAGAAGAAGGGTCGACAAAGGAGCAGCAAGAGATCCAAGAAGTGCTTTAAGTGTGGTGAAGCAGGGCACTTTAAGTGGGAGTGCTCGCTTTGGAAGAAGTGCAAAGGAGGAGAAAAGAGAGATAAGGATTCTATTGATTCAGTTATTGAAAGAGAAGAGTCGGATGGACTCTTAATAGTTTCGAAGGAGCCTACGGGATGCAGTGTATCCAAGATAGTTTTAAAGGGATCCATGGAGTGCGGAGGATCTGAAGGAGTAGCAACTATATTCGAGGTGCAACGGCAAGCTTAGTAGTGCAGTGTTGGGTGGTTGGCCTCGAGAAATTTGGCTATAGAGTCAGCTTCTACGACATCGAGGAGACTTTAGTTTTAGATGGAGCATCAACAGAGGTGGCTTCATAAATGGAGAGAATTTTGACATGAGTTCAGAGCAGAGGAGTGTAGGAGGACCAATATCCTAGTATCAATGCTGGAGAAGCATAGTTTCAGATGGAGCAGTACGTGCGGAAGGATAGACAAAGTTTTAAGGAGACCATGTCAGAATATGCAGCAGGTGGCGGCATAGGATTGCTGCAGATTCTTCATGAAAGTTCAGGATAAATGATGTGGCTGCCAAGCAGAAGGATGTCTACAACTCCAAGGATAGTGCATAGGTGCAAACTAAGGTTCAGCGGTAGAGGTGGTTATCCCAAAGGCCTCAAAGGGTGCTACCGATAGAGCCAACTCGATGATGGCGAACAGAACTGGATGGAATTTTCTATTTGAGTCTTAAGGTCTGATCTAATAAGATCTTAAGGTGGCTAACACATATATGGATCGAGTTTAGATCCAAGGGATGAAAGCATGGGAGACATGGGTGTACATGGGCTCGATGAGTGCTTTCATGCATTGGGTTAGCCTAAAAAAATTTTTCAGCTGGAGCTTGGGTTTATTAGGATTCATATGGTATAGCAGAAGTCGTAGGATATATAAATTCAGATATTGTAATCTTTACAAGAGAGGAATCAATATAGAGCTTTTCTCCCTAACTCTCTTCTCTCTTTTCTCTCTAGTTTTAATGCCAAGCCCTAGGTGCTGCCATCAACTTTTGCTCTTCTTCATATTTCTGGATCAACATCCAGGTTCGTGCAAGAGATCGGATATATGACTATGGTTTTGAGTAGTCATAGGCATAACAATTGGTATCAAAGTAGTACCAATTATTCCAACTGAAGGAACCAGATCTAGAATTTTAGGACTAGATCTTAAAACTTTTTCAAGATCAAGTAGTGGAAGACTAAAATTAATCAAAATTTATTTTAAATATTAGAGAATATCTTAGATCTAATATCCTATTACATGATTATGGCATGACATTAAATCAAAAATTAAACATAAGGAAGAAAATAAAATATGTTTATCACATTAACATGTATCTACACTATATCTAATGCAGGTATGTAAAATAGAACAGATCTATTACCTATGCAAGTTAGATGTTCTAACTTACTGATCCAGATTTGAGGATGATATTGTGAGCCACACACATGTTTGGTCTCTAGGAGTCGTTCACACGAGCCCACGAACTACGATCAGAAGTCCTATATAGGAAATCAGCATAATATGCTAGTATTGTGCTGATCCTTCTTCGATAGTCGATCCGATGCTTTCTTCTTCTATATTTAGACTTCTCTAAAGATGAGAGGAAGGAGAAGAGATTACAGATCAGAGACACTCTCAAATAATCTCAAAATGGAGGAGGAAAAGAGATGAACAAGGCAACCCTAGAAGAAGACCCTCTTCTTCTTCTCTATTCTCTCACTTAGATGCCTAGGTTAGTATCTATGAAATCCTCATGCCCCAATATTTTTTCTCCCTAATTTTCATACACCCCAAAGGTCTCTCGATGGTCTAGAACATGTCCAAAAATCAGCCTAAAATTCATCCTATATAGAGAGATATAGAGGAGTCCTTGTTAGGTCAAACTCTTAGACTAGGAAAGACTAAAATAGGCAACTAATTGGGGCGCCGGCACCTCCTCCTAAGTTTTAGGTGTGGACCACCTAAAATTTTCACACAAAATTCCTCCCTTTCCACCAAACAAAAGGAGAGAAAAAAGGGAGAGGAGGGCGGCATGCATGGGAAGATTTTTTGTTTCCTAAAACTCCATCTAAGGAAAAATTCAAATCATTTTCAAACTTCCTCCTTTGACCTGGTCCACAATAAATTACCATAAGAGAAAGAGAGGGAGAGAAGGGGTGTGCGTGAGATACCTGAGAGAGGGGTTTTTGTTGCACAAAATAGAGGGAGTGGGCATGGAGTCGTTGGGACTAAGGTGGCACAAGGAGGGAAGTTCCTAGTCTCACTAGGATTCTTATTTTGACTTGGTCAAACATGATTTCTCAAACCAAGTCAAATCAAAATTAATTCAACCTAATTAAATTAGATCTTAAACTAATTTAGAATTTATTTAAATTAAATTAAATTAAATTTAGTTTTAATTTAATCTTTTAATCAAATTAAAAAATTGGATTGATCCAAGTCCTAGTTGAACTAGGACTAGTTCTTTCTTGCACTTGACTTATCCAATAAACTAATTAGACTTGATTCAATCAAGCTCAAACTAAATCTAATTAAATTATATTTAATTAGACTTAATCTTAGCCCTCTAGTTTAACCAAATTAAGCTAATTAGAAATTGAATTGCTAATCAATCCTCCTATAATACTTGCATTAGCTTAAACATCAATCGTATTGATCATTTAACCTTAGAATGATTCTTAATCGTTGATCAACCATCTGATCGGATTGTAAACTCTAATATGTGTAATCTCATAGGTCCGAACCTAAGTTGATAGCATAGAAATAAATTTTTATATCAATCAAAATAACCATCCAGCAATGGTATCCAACGGTCAGATAGATCGAATGTGTAGATTAACATTCTTAGAATCTATATGGATTTAGTTTCCATATAATTCATCTTTTTGATCAAAATGCTCATAGGATACCTCCAAGTTCAACTATCAACTCTGATCAGATTGTCCACATTATATTTTAAAATATCAAATCCATCTTATGAATTATCCTGATCAAGATTTTGCTATATTAAAATACAGTGACACATTCTTCTCCAACTCTTAGAATGGTCAATTCCATCTTGATCACACATCAACTTTGCAAGTACTTGACTGTGCCCAGAAGCCTTACATTATTGAATTAAAAATTTAGTTAGTCTGGTACCAAAATATAGTAAGTTGCTTGCAAGTTACTGAGATGATCTTAGGTCTAAGAAATACTTATATCTATATCCCATCAGAGATATTCTCGACAGCAGAATACACTGAAGTTGGTCACGTTTAGTGATGATGTACCCTTACATCTTATCTGTAAACATACCAGTGTCTCCACACTCCTTGGTTAAGAGGACAATCAACCTATATGGCATACAGCAAACTATACTTGATACACGCTATTATCCTTATTAACAATTTATCATTTGGTTGTGAACAGTTTTAAAGACTAATCGATAAATCTTCTCTTTATTGAACCTGAATAGTCCTAAGGATTTTATCACAATAATGGAGTTCATTAGAAGATGAAAACTTATGATGAAAATATCAAAAATATATTTTATTAATTAATAAATTAATTATAATTATAAAATAGCTTAACCGTCAATAGGTTTATGATTGACTTTGGAATATATTTTTCAACAACTCTCACTTGTCCTAAAGCCACTTAGCAGGGTATCTAATATCCATCTTCGACTTGTGGTTGTCAATCTTCTTTATCACCAGGGCTTTAGTGAAGGGGTCAGCCAGGTTTTTCTTTCCATCGCTCTTCTGAAGATCGACATCATCTCGATTCATGATCTTCTGAACTAGGTAAAAATGGTGCAGAATATGCTTCATCCGCTAGTATGCCTTTGGTTCCTTCGCCTGAGCTATAGCACCAGTGCTATCGCAGTAGAGCAGGATGGAACCATCTAGGAAGGGTGCTATGTTAGATATATGTGCCCTAGAAGCCAGAATTGGCTGACACTTGTAATACACTTCTAGGGGCAAAATTATAATTTTGACTATAATTAATGATATGGGTTATTTTCTATCACACATGTATATTTAGTGTCTGTGATACATCCTTTGAGTTAATGGTATTCATATTTCAAGAGTTGAAATTAGACATGAATAAATATTAATCATAAAGCTCCCTAGAATCTCACGAGAGCCTCATGTATGCCATGCTATGTGCACGACCTGATATAGCCCATGCTGTGAGTGTCACAAGCAGATATCAGTCAAATCCAGGTGAAGAACACTGGACTTCTATGAAATGTATCCTTAAGTACTTGAGAAGAACTAAGGATATGATGTTGGTCTTTGGTAATGGAGAACTCCAAGTTCCAGGGATACACAGACTCGGACTTTCATGTCCGATATAGATGATCGAAAGTCGACATCTGGAAGTCTGTTTGTGTGCAATGGTGGTGCTGTCAGCTGGAAGAGTTCCAAGCAAACTGTGATAGCAGATTCCACCATGGAAGCAGAATATATCGCTGCATCAGAGGCTGCGAAGGAAGCATTCTGGTACAAGAAGTTTGCTGCAGAAATTGGAGTAATGCCATCAGATGCCATTCCTCTATACTGCGACAACAATGGCGCCATAGCCCTTGCTAAGGAGCCGAGGTCTCACCAGAAATCCAAGCACATTGAGCGGCGATACCACCTCATCCGCGATTACCTCGAGAAGGGTTACGTCGAGGTCAAGAGAGTCAACTCCGCAGATAATGTGGCAGACCCACTTACAAAGCCGTTGGGCCAGCAGAAGATCGAAGCCCACCTTGAGAAGATGGGACTTAGACTTGTAGCCAATTGGCTTTAGGACAAGTGGGAGATTGTTAGATATATGTGCCCTAGAAGCCAGAATTGGCTGACACTTGTAATACACTTCTAGGGGCAAAATTATAATTTTGACTATAATCAATAAAATGGGTTATTTTCTATCACATATGTGTATTTAGTGTCTGTGATACATCCTTTGAGTTAATGGTAATGATAATTCATATTTTCAAGAGTTGAAAATTTAAGACATGAATAATCATTATTAACTCATAAAATGCTCCCGACCATAGGATCATCACGAGGATGGTGATTGATCCGGAAGGTTGGTGTACAATCGCTTCTCTTTAGTAGATGAGTCTTGAGTCTACGGTGTGGAGACACCGGAGCGAGAGTACAGGTACTCGTTAGAGAACGAGGGCACTGAGCGTGACCACCTCGAGTAGTCATTAGGAAGTCTACCTTCTCGTCAATGACTGACTCGATGCTGCAGTAGTGTGTCTGGTTCTTTGACCTGAGGTGCATCGGCAGTTCACCTTGAGGGTGTTATAGTTTGACTACACCATTACTCGGTCTCCTAGCCATATGGAACCCTGAGGTGTATGTTGGCTATAGCATGTTCATTGTAGGAACTGGATTGCATCAAGATGGAATCTATCTACCTCGGTGGTAGAGGAGCAGCCCTATGATGATCATGAGAATCAAGTCCAGAAGCCCATGGCCATGGCAGAGTGAAATAATAGAAAGAGTTTCTATTTAGATTTTCACATTGGACTTGAATCGAATGATTACATCATATGACAGAGACTAGGGTTTGACGAGTTCACCTTAACCCTAATCTGATCGGGGCTCAAGATAGAAGAACTTAATCACACAGGTAGCTGCACCAAGAGGTTCGCATTCAGCTCTGATGGGTTGCCACCATATACTGCTAGGTGTCACTGGTGGATTTTGGGAGCAATTAGAATGATTTAGATGATCGATCATTCTAGCTGTTCGAATCAGAAGAGTTCTGATCCATCGAAAGGAGTTTCGATGATGTCGATGATAGAGATCATGACATATCCCATTACCATACAGAACTGAACCTAACTGGGTCACACAAACAAGGGTTTGAATCTGGTGATCATCAATTGAACTGATCTAGTTCAATTGATCTGAATGAGATTCAATTAGGTTCAAGGAAAATCGTGCTAGCACTCGATTGAACCTAACGTTCTTCTTTTACTATCATAAATAAGTTGTCCTGACTGAGCCAAAGGAGTTTGTGCTCAATCAGAGGCCTTCATATGGTCTGACTGGAGGTTGTCCAAGTCAGAAAAGGTTGTCTTATTTTGTAAGACATTACCTGCCATTTTTGGTCACCTGCCATTTCTTGTTCTTTGACTTTGGTCAAAAGTCTACCTTTGACTGGTCAAATGTTGACCATTGATACACTTTGACTTTTGACCACATGTCATGCACCTATTGGAGAGCTGGTGGGGGCCTGTCCCCCTGCCAGAACCTGCAAGGAGGAGGGCGCACGCCACCCTTGGCGTGTGCCCAAGTTGGAGGCGCCTAGGAGTCCTTGTTGGACAAGGGACTCCATCTCCTTTTTGGATTCCAATTAGAGTTCTCCTAAGAACCAACTTTGACTGGTCTTAGGCACCCTCTAAGGAGGAATCCAGGGGACTCTATTCCCACCAATCAGATTTAGATCTGATTTCACAAAGGGTTGTGATTGGTTGGGAAGAAGAGGAGTTGGATCACAGATAGTCTATAAATAAGACCCTGCGCCCAACTCAATTGTAAAAATGAATTAGATTACGCCCCAAGGCTGCCTCTCCCCTCCTTCCTCCATGCCAAGTCTCTTCTCCCTCTCCTCTCCACGTCCAAAAGGAGTTTTGGACTTGGTTGGTGCGATCCAGATCAAAGAAAGGCGATCAAAAAGCTAGAAGGCTGCGCTGCTGCAAAGGACGACTGCTGATCTTCAAAAGAGTTTTGAAGATCCTCCAGATCAGATCCAGATCTGAATTTTTGGAGGTGTGATAGAGAAGAAGAGGATCTCCAGATCCAACCCGAGTGGATACCGGTAGAGGCCAGGCGCTTGCGTGGCTAGATCCAGAACCTTCCGCTGCAATCAGGATCATCAACAGGGTAATAGGATTACCCAAATCAGGTAAATTAAATTTGATTTAATTTATCTTATTTTATTTTATTATTAAAATAATAAGAATCAGATCTGAAACATATCAAGATCTGATTGAGATCAAGAGAAAATTTTTGAAATATATCTCTTGATCTAATCAGATCTGGACGAACCTGGATCGGAAAATCAGGATTTCCCTTCATCTACTCAGCTTGGAAAATTTTTAGCCACAGCTTATGCATCTGATGTGTGTGTTTACAGTCTGTCATAGTATATTGCTTGAAACTATTCCAGCAGATGGCCCCATCATTCAAAGTAAAGATATATCCCGATACGCTTCTGCTGTCATCATGGTCAGATTGAAAGCTAAAGTCTGTAAATCCCATAAATTTTATATCTGACTCGCTATAAATCAACCATTGATCTTTAGTATTTCTCAAATACTTAAGGATGGCTTTAACCACTTTCAAATGGTTTGCTTTAGAGTCAGACTGGTATCCACTCACTACTCCTAGTGAATATGCCATGTCTAGTTTCATACATGTCATAGCATACATGATAGATCCTACTGCTGAAGCATATAGGACTCTATTCATATGCTCTCTCTCTTCAAGAGTTATCGGACAATCCTTCTTAGAGAGTGAGATTCCATGGCCTATCAGGAGATAGCTCTTTTTGGAATTCTCCATGCTGAATCTCTTCAGCACAGTATCTATATACATAGACTGGGATAACCCAAGCATCCTTTTAGATCTATCTCTATAGATCTTCATTCCTACAATGTAGAATGCTTCTCCCAAGTCTTTCATGAAGAATTGTGATGACAATCAGACTTTTATTCTCTACAGTGTAGGAATGTCATTCTCGATTAAGAGAATGTCATCCATGTACAAGATAAAAAATACTACTGCTGGATCATTTATCCATTTGTAAATACAGGACTCTTTTCCATTCTTAACAAAGCCATACATTTTGATCACTTAATCAAAATGCATATTTCAACTTCAAGATGCCTGCTTTAATCCATAAATGGATCTCTGAAGGTTGCACACTTTGGACTCATCTGTGGATGTGAATCCCTCAGGTTGTATCATATACACCTCTTCGATCAGCTCTTCATTTAGAAAAGTTATCTTCACATCCATCTGTCAGATCTTATAATCTAGATGGGCAGCTATCGCAAGCATTATCCGAATGAATTTGAGCATTACCATAGAAGAGAACATCTCATCATAGTCAATACCATAACGTTGACGATACCCCTTGATAACCAGACGGCTTTATAGATCTCCATCTTTCTATCTGCATCCTTTTTTTTTGAAGATCCATTTACATCCAATGGATTTAACCCCTTTTGGTGGATCAATCAATGTCCACATATCATTGACCTTCATGGACATCATTTTGAATTTTATGGCCTCAAGCCATTTTTTGAATTGAGTCTCTGCATAGCATCTATATAGATGATCGGATCCTCATCGTTCTCATCGAGTTCGATGGGATCATCATTCTGGACCAAGAAATCATAGCATCTATCCAAATGATGCAGTACTCTACCAAATCATCTTAATGGTATAGGTATACTAGGCTCTAGATTTGATCTAATCAAATTTGACTCAGGTTCAGTTATAGATGTTGATTTTTCTACCTGTTGAACTTTATTAAGTTCAATCTTAGAGACAATAGTTTCTTCACCAAGGAACTTCTTTTCCAAAAAGATTGCTTTAAGGCTAACGAACATCTTTTATTCATCAGCATGGTAGAAATAGTATCCTTTGATCTCTTTTGGATATCCTATGAATGTGCACTTATCAGACCTAGGTCCAAATTTATCTGTAACTAATCATTTGATATAAGTCGAACACCCCCAAACCCTAAGGTATGAAAGTGTTAGCTTACGTTCTATCCATATCTCATATGGAGTTTAATTATAGACTTACTTGGAACCCTATTTAATAGATAACAAGTTGATTCGAGTGCATATCTCCAGAAGGATATCGACAAGCTGGCAAAACCCATCATGGATCAAACCATGTCTAACAGAATTCGATTTCTCCTTTCAAACACACCATTATATTATGGAGTTCTTAAAAGAGTTCATTGAAAGAGAATTTTATTCTCTTCTAAATATGTGAGAAACTCACTAAAAAAGTATTCTCCTCCTCAGTCAGATCGAAGAGTTTTAATACTCTTTCTAGTTTATTTTTCTACTTCACTTCGAAATTATTTGAACATTTCAAATGAATTCGACTGTATTTCATCAGATAGACATATCCTGGATAGATCATCTATGAAAGTGATGAAGTAGAAATATCCATCTCTGACACTTATGCTCATTGGTCCACATACATCAATATGTACTAGATCTAAGAGCTCAATGGCTCTCTCACCTTTTCTAGTAAAAGGTGACTTGGTCATTTCACTAAGAAGACATGACTCATAGGTTGAAAGTGATTCATAATTATTGATTTCGAGGATTTTTTCTTAAGTCAATCTGTTTATCCTATTCTTGTTTATATGACCTAGTCTATAGTGTTATAAGTAGATATCTGATACACTATCTAATCTAGGATACTTGCTAGTTAAATAGACTACATTAATAGATTGTAATAGCATATACACACCATTATTCAAATATCCATAGAAAATAGTAATATCATTCATAATAATATTACAAACTTATTTTTTTATTGAAATTTCATCATTATTTTTGGTCAAAAGGCCTACAAAAATGATATTTAAAAAAAATTGGGATAGAAATGATAATCACTAAGAACAATGGTATGGAACTCAAATACAAGTTTCAGAATTTCTAAAGATAGAATTGAAACTGATCTTCCATCTTCAACGTTCAAGAATCTTTTGCCTTGCTTGAATCTCCTACTGACCTGCAACCTCTATAACGAATTACAAATATGATAAGAGCTACTGATATCCAATATTCAGTTAGTATAATTACAAATAAAAAAATTAGAGTTATCATATAAATATCTTATCCAATAATAACTTGCTTTTTTTCTGCCTATTCAGATCTAGGAAGGCAATGTACTGAGAACAGTTCCTCTTTCAGTACCTCTGCTTCTTGCAAAAGAAGCATTCAGCTTGACTCTTATCGGGCTTAATCTTTCTGGTCTGGCCCTGCACAGATGTCCTAGCCTGAACTTGCATCTTCTTTGCTTTCTTCTTGTTCTTCTTTTCTTTCCTAAAGGATCGAGAATCAGAAGACGAACCTCCTACTAAATTCACGAACTCCTTATGGAGTTGGTGATCTTTCTTAAAGTTCTGAAGCAACCCCAGTATAAGGAGTTGGTGATCTTTCTTAAAGTTCTGAAGCAACCCCAGTAACTCGTGGTAGTCTACTTCAAGCTTTGTCATTCTGAAATGAGTGAGGAATGGGAGATAGAACTTGGGTACCGAGTTTAGTATTGCATCTTTTCCAAGTTGCTTATGTAAGAAAAAGCCGAGCTTGCTCAATCGCTCTATCAGCTCGATCATGTATAGTACATGATTAGTGATAGAGGCACCATCCCGCATCCTAGCATTGAAAATAGCACAACTAGTCTTGTGCCTTTCAACATCATCGAGTATGCTAAAAGAATCCTCCAACACTTGAAGCATATATATCTTTTGGCTGAGCCATCTCAAATCTATGACTGAACTCATCGCTTATGGCAGCCAGCATAATATAGCGCACCGTGGTTCGATCACTAAGCCAATTCTGGTAAGTGTCTTTAACTATTCCACGTGCATTGGCAGCTAGCTCTTCATGTGCAGGATTCATCAACATATATAGGATCCATTCATACTCCAAGACTATCTTCAACTTTTGGTATCAGCTACCAAAGTTGGATCCCATTAATTTATCATTATCCAATAATGATCAGAGCGATAGAAAAGTGGACATATCTGCACAAAAAAAAATCATAACTAAATTAGTAATTGATTCATTATACCTAAAGATTTGGATTTTAATTAAAAGATTCTTTTACTATTTTATTCAATTTGGTAGCCTCTACCTCTAATTCGAGGAATTACCTTAATTTCTTAGTAGGTACTAGAATCCACATAGACTGCGTACGAGCCCAACTTTGATTGGCCAACCCATATACATCTAAGGATAGGTTCATAACCAATTATTTCTTCAAATAATTTTTAGTAATTAAATTTTTATCTCAGTTCCTAATCAGTAGGCTTTGACCCCCACTAAAAAAGTATGGTTAGGTGCAATCATTAATATGACTATACTTGATCCATCAAATCAATGAAAAATTAGGCCAAACTTTGGTTGGCTAACCAACCACCATTTAGAAAGATGTAGCTAAGAAATCATATAATGAATGATAATTTTATTAGCCGATAAATACCAGATCTTTGGGCCTCCAATGATTATCTAACTAATGGATCCATTATCACCCACTTAATGGAAGGCTATGATCTAATTATCATAATAACTATTTCATTTTAGGGACCTAATAATTTTAAAAAATTTAATTTTAAAGAAGAAAAAAGATCAGATAAATTAGCTTGTCATGATTCTCTTACTAGCTTCGCCAAGTCAGCTTAAGGGAGACCATTAATAGACTGATCTAAGAGCACCTAAATCAGTCATACTGATTTACCTAGCTGATATGGATCAACTCGAATAGTCAAGTGATCCGATCAAAATATGATTTCATCAAGAGGTCAGATAAGTTCGATCAGTGGGCGGATCTGTCAAAATTTATCTTAGATACCATCAGAAATGGCCAGATAAGTGGGCTACCAAATAAAGACCACCGATCTAGTTTATCTTAGAACCAACTAATTTAATCAGTCTTAATTAGATCAACCTAATAGTTTATGCTAGACTGCGTAGCTAAGAATCAAGTCCATCTTAGATTTCGTTAAAGACATGGACTTGACCAACTAAAACTATTGTAATTAATCTAGAAAATCCTTGACCTAATCTAAGACAATAATTGATTAGATTTAGTCAATTTTCTAATTAAGTCTATTCTTTAATCTAACTCTAGATCTAACCTAATTAATGGACCTAATCCCCACTAACCCATTTAATCCAAAATGTTATGATTTGCGTCTTAGGATTTTCAATTCCTAGATTCTAATCAAATAACTTCTTAATTCTTAATTAAGTTTTGGATTGAGGGTTGAGGTTCAACTTTTTAAAAATAATTTTTATATTTATAAAATATTTTTATAATATGATTCTATCAATCAAGTTGCATGTTTGATTCATAATCAATATGTAAGTAACATAAGCATGAAACTACTTTAAATCTAATCTAAACAGGTTCATATAATTAAAATAATTTTAACTCTAATCAATCATAAATTATCTTAGATCAAATCTAATATATTTATAATAATTAAAATTAGATTAAAATATTTTTAATCAGATTATAAAATTTTTTAGATCTAATCTAAAATTTTATGATCAATATTTTAGATCAGCATGTACTAGAACAACCTCTCCACTGTAAGGGATAAATCTTATAGAAGGATAATCTTATAGCAGTCCGTGAAATCAAAAACTTTTATTTTTAGATCTAAAATTATTTTAAATTTAATAAATTATAAATAAAATTAGATCATATTTAATAAATTTATGATAAGAAGTAGACCTACATGAACTAGAATAATTTCTCCACTGTAAGGGATAAATCTTACAATAGGATAATCTTATAGCAGTTCGTATGATCATGATTTTTAATTTTAGATTTAATAATCAAATTATAAATTAGATCTAATCTAAGAAATAATTTAAATATGCATATATAATTATATAATAATCAATCTAAGCTCTGATATCAATTGAAGGAATTAGATCTACGATTTTAGGACTAGATCTTGAAACTTTTTCAAGATCAGATAGCAAAAAATTAAAATTAATCAAAATTAATTTTAAATATCAGAGAATATCCTAGGTCTAGTATCCTATTACATTATTATGGCATGATATTAAATCAAAAATTAAACATAAGAAAGAAAATAAAACACGTTGATCACATCAACATGCATCTACATTATATTTAATGCAGGTATGTAAAATAGATCAGATTACCTATGCAAGTTAGACATTCTAACTTGCTGATCCAGGCTTAAGGATAATGTTGCAAGCCGTATATACATCCGGTCTTTAGGAGTCATCCACACGAGCACATGAACCATGATCAGAATTCCTACGCAGAAAATCAGCACAGTATGCTAGTACTGTGCTGATCCTTCTTTGATAGTCGATCTGGTGCTTTTTTTTTTTGTATTTGGACTCTTCCAAAGATGAGAGAAAGGAGGAGAGATTATAGATCTAAGACACTCAAATAATCTCAAAAAGAAGAAGGAAAAGAGATGAACAAGATAACCCTAGAAGAAGACCCTTTTCTTCTTCTTCTCTATTCTCTCACCTAGATATCTAGCTTAGTATTTATGAAATCCCCATGCCCCAATATTCTTTCTCCCTGATTTTTACACATCCCAAAGGTCTCTCAATATTCTAGAACATGTCCAAAAATTAGTCCAAAATTTATCCTATATAGAGAGATATAAAGGAGTCATTGTTGGGTCAAACTCTTAGACTAGGAAAGACCAAAATAGGCAACTTATTGGGATGCTCAACACTTGGGTGCCTCCTTCTAAGTTTTAGGCATGGACCATCTAGAATTTTTGCACAAAATTCCTCCCTTTCCATCGAACAAAAGGAGAAAAAAAAGGGAGAGGAGGGTGGCATGCATGGGAGGAGTTTTTGTTTCCTAAAACTCCATCCAAGGAAAACTATATCCACATGGATCCAAAATCAATTACAATTACAATAAGTGTCTCTGGAGTTGGCCATGTTCCATGATGATTGACTTTGGGATATATTTTTTAAGCCCTAGGTGCCACCATCAATTTTTTCTCTTCTTCATATTTCTGGATTAACATCCAGATTCGTGCAAGAGATCGGATCTATGACTATGATTTCGAGCAGCCATAGGCATAACGACCGATATTAAAGCAGTACCAATTATTCCAACATGGAGAACATGCGATAGAGATCCATATGGAGATGTGTTCCATTCCTTGATTGTAGCTGAGGAATGCACGATAGAGACCCGTATGGAGTCGCATACCATTTCTCGACCATGGACGGCGAACGTGTGATGAAGATCCGTATGGAGACGTATTCTGTTCCTCGATCGTGGCTAAGGAACACGTGATGAATATTCTAAAAAATCATAGTTATGAAAAAGGAATTCTTTATTATTAATAAAAGGATTACAGTTCAAGGATAATATCTATGCAAGTTGTCGGCATTCCACATCCTAGGAATCGAAGTTTCATCCAACCGACAAAGCCGATAAACATCAGACTGAACTATTTCGGCAACACAGTATGGACCTTCCCAGTTTGGAGACAGCTTCGATTGTTCAGTCGGACGAGAAACTTCAGCTCGATGAAGAACTAGTTGTTCGGTAAGGAACAACTTTCCTTTGACTTGGAAATTATAATACCGGACTATCCTTTGTTGGTAGTTGGCCATCTGTATCCATGCTTCCTCCCATATTTCCTCCAGCAGATCTTTCTCTCTCATCCTAAGGGAATTACTGTCTTCATCAAATTCTTTGACTTGAAGTGTTGGTAAACTGATCTCAAGATGTATAACAACTTCAATACCAAAGGTCAGCATGAAAGGTGTTTCTCCAATCGAAACTCGTTGGATTATGCGGTATGCCTAGAGGATGTTATATAGTTCTTCAACCCATAGCTCTTTAGCTTGGCCTAGACAAGCTTTCAGACATTGTAGTAGAGTTTTGTTCATCACTTCGACTTCGCCATTGCTTTGAGGATGACCTACTGAAGTTAGTCTATACAAAATTCTGAAATCATTACAGAATCTTGTGAACTTTGGATTGTCGAACTGTCACCCATTATCAATGATAATAGTTCATGACAAATCGAATCAACAGATGATTGATTTCCAAACAAAGATGAACTTTAGCCTCTGTAATGGTTGCTAGGGCCTCCAACTCCACCCACTTGATAATAGTCGATTATGACAAGTACGAACTTCTTCTGTGCTGCCTGATGGGGAATGGTCCAAGGATGTCCATTCCCCATTGGGTGAAAGGCCAGGGGTAGTAATCAAAGCTAGTGGGGTTGAAGGTTGGCATTGAATATTTGAAGTTCTTTGGCATTGATCATACTTATTTACCAAGTCGGTAGCATCTTTTTGCAATCTCTCTCTTTT
>QRFJ01001667.1:329368-359909 GCA_006176705.1 Cocos nucifera | reverse complement strand
TTGTGATCGTGTACTGGATGTGTAAACCCTATTGACTATTCATATAGATATCTTTCTCAAGGATATCCATTTAAGAACGTCATTTTACGTCCTATTGCCATATTAATCGTAATCCAAAATAGGCTCTAATGGCAAGCAATTGTTGAGAGATGGATTTTTAGCATAAGCACTTGAAGAAAAGATATACTGATAGGGGGTTCAATGTTGTCGTCTTTGGGGCGTTGAACTATTACTTTTGATAGTTAGCTTGATATGTTCTCCATGTTTTCAACTGAACCATTAATCTTTTCTGCTTGAGGTTCGAATCCATTTTTACATGGACAAGATAGAATAGTGGTAGTGTTTGTTTACTGGTGTACTTGGTTTTGAGTGCCATCGAGTCAATTTTCTGAGCCTAGGGCATTGGGTCCTCTATCTATATGTTCGGGGGATATTCGTGTTTGTGGAGTCATTGTAGTTTTGGGTGTATAAACGAGTGACACAATTACTACGAGGAAACATTTTCTCTTACTTTTCTCTAAAATAATACCTTAAGTATCTTAGGAGGGATGGGATACTCTTTCCAATCTATGAGGTGGAGGAGCGTAGTTATTTATTGGCTAACCTGAATTTGGTTCCAATTGATCCTTAATCAGTTGTCTTGTAGATTTCTCATCAATGCTTGATTTAACCTCTCCAATGCCATATCTTGATAAATATTTTTCAGAAAGATGGCAAATGGTCGCTCACAAGTCATATTGTTGGTCTTCTGAAAATGTTAGAAATAGTATCCTAATGGACTCTTCTGGATCCTAGTAATCGAGCTTACCTGAACTTAACTTTGTACAATTGTGTCTGTTTTGGACATTGGCCGCATGTCTGCATGTTGAGTAATACTCTAGTCTACTATGTTGTTTTTAGTGCGTATATCTTTAATGTGTGTGGTGTTAGGAACTGGATTTTGAGGGACCCTTTCAGTAGATAAGTTGAAGTTCATATGTTCAAAAAATCAGGAAGGTCTGTGAGTCATCATATGAATCGAACAGTAATTCCCAATGGATCCCGATTTCCGTCGAGTGTGGTGGTGATCTAGGTTGTCTTGTTGCCTTAGAGTTGGCTGTTTTGGTGTTAAGTCATGGAAAAAATGTTAAAATCGCCGTTGCAGGTGGGTGGACATAGATAGGTGATGGTGGTGTAGAATTTCAACTAAGGTATTCACTCCTCGGTCTAATTAAAGAATCTTAATGGATTTTCTAATTTATTTTCTCACTTATGTCTGAATTTTTGAACTTTTTCAAAGTTTCAGATTGTGTCTCATAAGATACACATACCCATACCTAGACAGCATCATCGATAAAGGTAATGAAGTAGACAAAATTGCCTCTAGTCGGTACATCAATGGGCCGCACACATCAGTAATGTACTAGGACAGAAGATCTGTGGCCCTCTCCCCATATCCAAAAAAGGGAGTTTGGTCATTTTGCCTTGAAGGCAGGATCATAAGTAGGATATGATCGAAAGTCAATGGACTATAGCCATTTTTTTCTAATTTGTTGATCCTATCTTCTGCTATTATGACCTAATCTTAGGTGCTATAGATACCACTATTTTGGACTATCTAAGGTCGTTTGGCATTCATGCTTTGCTCGATAGTTAGAATAGATACATCAATATGTAGCTGATAAAGACTATTATTCGAATAATTTGGACATTTTATTTATATTTTATCATTTAAAAATGTACTTAGATCTGTGTTGATTTAAGAGATAATCACTAGCCTTCTTGTGCTAAGTATGAAACAGAAATTAAAATTCCTTCTAGCTGTAGCACATAATAACAGTCTTTCAAAACTAAGTCTAAACCAGATGATAATTGAATAGGTATGTTCCATGGCTAACTATAGCAACTCTTGGGTCGTCCATTACCAATGTTAGGATCATGTCTCCATCCCTAACCTCCTGCTATCCTCAAGATCCTACATGAAAGTGCCCAGATGGAGCACTAGAACCAGAGTCAAGCACCCAACTGGATGCAGAAGAAATCATAAAGTTAGACTCAATACGAGCATACTCTAGAAGGACCTTTCTATTATTATTTTAGGTGTGGCAGGTAGAGTAGATAGTTCCGTTTTAGTGGCCTGTCGCTGTTGAAATGGAAATATTTCCTTTTGGCTATCGGGCCTTTCTTTCTTAGATTTTGCTTTCTTCTTCTTTGCTCCTTCCACCTTCTTACTTTTTTTGCAGTACTTTGCTTTTTCTTTCTATAGTTTGCAAGCTGCAAAGGTCCATATATGGACTTAAGCAAGCATCTCGGAGCTGGAACACTCGTTTCAATGATGTGATCAAAAAGTTTGGTTTCATCAAAAATGAAGAGGAACCATGTGTTTTTCAAAAGGGTCAGTGGGAGCGCTGTTGTCTTCCTCGTATTGTACGTGGATGACATCCTCCTTATTGGGAATGATATTCCCATGTTGACATCAGTCAAAATGTGGTTGTCCAAGGAATTTCTCCATGAAAGACCTAGGTGAAGCATCCTTTATTCTAGGAATTAAGGTCTATAGGGATAGACCGAATAGGATGCTAGGACTTTCACAGAAGATGTACATAGAGAAAGTACTAAAGAGGTTTAGTATAAAAAACTCTAAGAGGGGGATTAATACCCTTCAGACATGGTATTCATCTTTCCAAGAAGATGTGCCCCAGCACACCTGAGGAAATAGAACGCATGAGCAAGATCCCTTATGCTTCTGCAATAGGGAGCCTCATGTATGCCATGCTATGTACACGACCTGATATAGCCCATGCTGTGAGTGTCACAAGCAGATATCAGTCAAATCCAGGTGAAGAACACTGGACTTTCTGTGAAATGTATCCTTAAGTACTTGAGAAGAACTAAGGATATGATGTTGGTCTTTGGTAATGGAGAACTCCAAGTTCAGGGATACACAGACTCGGACTTCATGTCCGATATAGATGATCGAAAGTCGACATCTGGAAGTCTGTTTGTGTGCAATGGTGGAGCTGTCAGCTGGAAGAGTTTCCAAGCAAACTGTGATAGCAGATTCCACCATGGAAGCAGAATATATAGCTGCATCAGAAGGCTGCAAAGGAAGCATTCTGGTACAAGAAGTTTGCTGCAGAAATCGGAGTAATGCCATCAGATGCCATTCCTCTATACTGCGACAACAATGGCGCCATAGCCCTTGCTAAGGAGCCGAGGTCTCACCAGAAATCCAAGCACATTGAGCGGCGATATCACCTCATCCGCGATTACCTTGAGAAGGGTTACGTCGAGGTCAAGAGAGTCAACTCCGCAGATAATGTGGCAGACCCACTTACAAAGCCGTTGGGCCAGCAGAAGATCGAAGCCCACCTTGAGAAGATGGGACTTAGACTTGTAGCCAATTGGCTTTAGGACAAGTGGGAGATTGTTAGATATATGTGCCCTAGAAGCCAGAATTGGCTGACACTTGTAATACACTTCTAGGGGCAAAATTATAATTTTGACTATAATCAATAAAATGGGTTATTTTCTATCACATATGTGTATTTAGTGTCTGTGATACATCCTTTGAGTTAATGGTAATGATAATTCATATTTTCAAGAGTTGAAAATTTAAGACATGAATAATCATTATTAACTCATAAAAAGCTCCCGACCATAGGATCATCACGAGGATGGTGATTGATCCGGAAGGTTGGTGTACAATCGCTTCTCTTTAGTAGATGAGTCTTGAGTCTACGGTGTGGAGACACCGGAGTGAGAGTATAGGTACTCGTTAGAGAACGAGGGCACTGAGCGTGACCACCTCGAGTAGTCATTAGGGAAGTCTACCTTCTCGTCAATGACTGACTCGATGCTGCAGTAGTGTGTCTGGTTCTTTGACCTGAGATGCATCGGCAGTTCACCTTGAGGGTGTTATAGTTTGACTACACCATTACTCGGTCTCCTAGCCATATGGAACCCTGAGGTGTATGTTGGCTATAGCATGTTCATTGTAGGAACTGGATTGCATCAAGATGGAATCTATCTACCTCGGTGGTAGAGGAGCAGCCCTATGATGATCATGAGAATCAAGTCCAGAAGCCCATGGCCATGGCAGAGTGAAATAATAGAAAGAGTTTCTATTTAGATTTTCACATTGGACTCGAATCGAATGATTACATCATATGACAGAGACTAGGGTTTGACGAGTTCACCTTAACCCTAATCTGATCGGGGCTCAAGATAGAAGAACTTAATCACACAGGTAGCTGCACCAAGAGGTTCGCATTCAGCTCTGATGGGTTGCCACCATATACTGCTAGGTGTCACTGGTGGATTTTGGGAGCAATTAGAATGATTTAGATGATCGATCATTCTAGCTGTTCGAATCAGAAGAGTTCTGATCCATCGAAAGGAGTTTCGATGATGTCGATGATAGAGATCATGACATATCCCATTACCATACAGAACTGAACCTAACTGGGTCACACAAACAAGGGTTTGAATCTGGTGATCATCAATTGAACTGATCTAGTTCAATTGATCTGAATGAGATTCAATTAGGTTCAAGGAAATCGTGCTAGCACTCGATTGAACCTAACGTTCTTCTTTTACTATCATAAATAAGTTGTCCTGACTGAGCCAAAGGAGTTTGTGCTCAATCAGAGGCCTTCATATGGTCTGACTGGAGGTTGTCCAAGTCAGAAAAGGTTGTCTTATTTGTAAAGACATTACCTGCCATTTTTGGTCACCTGCCATTTCTTGTTCTTTGACTTTGGTCAAAAGTCTACCTTTGACTGGTCAAATGTTGACCATTGATACCTTTGACTTTTGACCACATGTCATGCACCTATTGGAGAGCTGGTGGGGGCCTGTCCCCCTGCCAGAACCTGGCAAGGAGGAAGGGCGCACGCCAAGGGTGGCGTGTGCCCAAGTAGGAGGCGCCTAGGAGTCCTTGTTGGACAAGGACTCCATCCTCCCTTTTGGATTCCAATCAGAGTTCTACTAAGAATCCAGTTTGACTGGTCTTAGGCGCCCTCTAAGGAGGAATCCAGGGGTCTCTATTCCAACCAATCAGATTTAGATCTGATTTCACAAAGGGTTGTGATTGGTTGAGAAGGAAGAGGAGTTGGATCACAAGCTTAGGTCTATAAATAAGACCCTGCGCCCAACTCAAAAGGAATCTAAATTAATTGAGATCTCCATGCCCCAAGGCTGCCTCTCCTCCTCCTCCTCCATGCCAAAGTCTCTTCTCCCTCTCCTCTCCACGTCCAAAAGGGTTTTGGACCTTAGGTTGGTGCGAATCTAGATCAAGAGAAAGGCGATCAAAAGCTAAGAAGGCTGCGCTGCTGCAAAAGGACGACTGCAGATCTTCAAAAGAGTTTTGAAGATCCTCCAGATCAGATCCAGATCTGATTTTTGGAGGTGTGATAGAGAAGAAGAGGATCTCTAGATCTAGCCCGAGTGGATACCGATAGAGGTCGGGCACTTGCGTGGCTAGATCTAGAACCTTCCGCTGCTTATCAGGATCATCTAATGGGTAATAGGATTACCCACTTCAAGGTAAATTAAATTTAATTTAATTTATCTAATTTTATTTTAATTTTTAAAATAATAATAATTAGATTTGAAATATCTTAGATCTGATCTAGATCAAAGAGAAAAATTTTTTGAAATATATCTCTTGATCTGATAAGATCTGAATGAACCTGATCTGGGAAATCAGGATTTTCCTTCACTCGTAGCCATTCATAGATTGCATAGAGAGCAATATGGTAAACTATGGGAGTACTATGATGTGATTAAGAAGACTAACCCTAGTAGTACCATGCTCATCAATTCATTGCCTATGGAAGAGCTACAGCCCATGTTCCAAAGGTTGTATGTCTGTCTTCATGCTTGTAAGAGAGGCTTTCCTGATGGATGTAAATCTATTGTTGGTTTGGATGGGTGTAACTTAAAAGGAGCCATGGGAGGATAACTACCATCAACAATTGGGAGAGATGAAAATTATGACATTTTTCCTATTGCATGGGCTGCTATTAAGGTCGAGAATACGAGGAGCTAGATATTGTTTTTAACTAACTTCTTAGGAGACATAGGAATATTGGAAGAAAGAGGTTGGGCATTAATCTCGGATAGGAATAAGGTACTAACCTTTATCTACTCTTCTTAGGTTTTTCTAATATTTTAGTGTACATGCTAACTTTTATCTCCTCTTATTAGGAGTTAGTGTGAACATTTGACTGTATGATGCCAAATGCTGATCATAGGTTCTGTGTGAGGCATTTGCATACCAACTTTAGAAAGTTGTTTAAAGAAAAGAACTTAAAAAATACACTATATGCAGTAGCTCGAGCTTTTATTTAGTTTAAATTTAGGCTAAGGAAGAAGGCCTTGGCTAACTTGGATTAGAAAGCAGTAGATTGGTTGCATGCTTAAACAAGAGTTATCTATGATGCAGGCATGCATTTAGTCCCAAGCCAAGGTATGACATGATATTAAATAATATATATAAATCATTTAATAATTACATCATAGAATTCAGGGATAAGTCAATTAGCACTTGTTTGAAGACCATTAGAAGGCTTTTGATGTAGAGGTTCTAGGCAAAGAGACAGGTTGTATTGAAGTACAAGTGGTCCTATATATTTTAAGATTCAAAAGAAAGTGAAGTTAGCAAAGCTGCAGACCATGCAATGTCATATTACATGGGATGAAGGTGGTAGCTTTGAGGTGGACTACTATGATTATACCTATATTGTTGATATTAAGAAAAGAACTTGTGGGTGTAGGAAGTTTGAGTTGACTAGTATACCATGCTACCATGCAAAGACAGTTATCATATTCTCTAAGAAAGAAATTGAGTAATATGTAGATCATTGGTATACCAAAGAGACCTTCATGAGAGCATACGAATCAGTTATCAATCCTATACCTAGTATGTAGTCGTAGGAGCCCACTACTTTTGAGACACTAGCTCCACCTATGCATAAGAGACCTCCTGGCATGTCTAAGAAGTAAATAAGAAGGGAAGAGGATGAGGTGCAAGATTCTCACAAGACAAGAAAGACTGAAGGCGGTCTTAGGCATGTAACTTTATGCAGTGGGGGTATAATACTAAGACCTGCAAAGGTCTTAAGAAGAATAAACACCCTATGAAAGAAGCTCCTAAGAAGGAGGGAGCTATACCAAGATAGAAGAGCACTCCATCTACGAGTACATCAAGAAAAAAGAAAAGTTCAAAGAAGATAATGAAGAACATCTAAAGTAAATTATCTTATAAAAGGCTTTATCTTAACCATACAAACTAAAGATGCTTCATTTTTATTTTCAAGTGGCAAGGACTGAACAACTAGTTGACACTTCAAGTGAACATGAGGTACATGGGTCATCCTCAATCTACCTATAATCTCAATAAGGTTATGATGTCTTGGTTTCTTTTTGTTAATGAAAATTTCAGGGCCAAACAAGCACACATAGCAGTAGCCAGCATTCTTCAACATCAACCCTAGTAGCAGTATCAGCAGGAGCAGTCTCAGTAGCAATAGCAGGCCTAGGAGCAGACCCAACAGTAGTATCAGCATAGTAGCAGTCCTAACAATAGTATTAGCAATAGTAAGTCTAGTTTAAGTAGCAGCCCTAGCAGTAGCCTCAATAGCAACTATATTAACACCAACCATATCTATAGTAGCCATATCAGTCAGATTAATGATAGCACATATAGCCGGATCAACAGCAGTACCAACCAGCAACTTTACATCTAGCCACCCTACCCAAAGGCTCCCTTAAAGACCTTGATATCATGTTTTCTCATCCTTTTTTATTGTGGATAGCATTTTTTTGGTAATGCTTATGTGGTGATACATATACAGATTCATTGTATTTGGTAAGACATATATTATATATGATGATACATGATCAATATAAAGTTTTTTGTTGTTCCATGACTGATACAAACTATATATTAACACGTCTTTGTTGGTTGTTGTTGTGAACTTAATTAATCAAGTAAATGGTGCCCTTTCGGCTACTCTTGAATTTAAAATGTATTTGAACTATGATTTGGATGTATAATGGCATGGGCATAATCTTATCCATGTTTTCAAGATTACAATAACTAATTGTATTAATGTATATTGATATGTGCGAATGATTATATGGATTGTAGGTAGAAATGATAACTATATAGATTATGACATGTATAATCTTATCAATATTAACAAGATTACGATAGCTGATTATATGGATGTGAGTCTTAAAAATTATAAGTATTTGGACAAGGATTTGCACATCCATAATTGAAATTTCTTTACTATATCAGTTCACATGTTCTAAGTGTTATACAAGTTATACATTGCTATGACATCGATTTAAACATATTATAACATATTGTTATTGACCATAAAAAGGATATATTACAATATTTTAAGCACTAAACACTAAATATATCCATTTATGACATTGTAAATTTATTATATAAAGATCCCAAAAGTTTTGATTATAGATATCTGGACCTCATAAGTTACCAAAAAGAATACTAAAAATCCAAAAGTTTCAAAATGCTTTACTTGATCCCTCCCCTAATAGCTATATTTATGAAGTGATCTGCTTCAGATTTGCATCCCTAGCACTCTACTTCAGTGCCAGTAGAGCACCAATGAATACCCATGAAATAAGTAGACACCATGCAAAAAAGATTTTCCTCCTTCCGCAAACATGGATCTTAGCCTCTAGGTTCTTAACTTTTTGGATCAATTTGTTCATGAGATCTCTTGCACGTGGTGAGGATGACGGATCATAGCATTAAAATAAGGCACATCCCCTTCTTCCATGCATTAAGAAATTGAAGAAATGGATGAAGAATGGGTGATGGAAAATCCATGAGGAATTAGGAATCCTGTTACCTCAAACAAGGAGCTGTAAAAGAACCTTTGGCTAGGATTAGCTGTGGTACATGAGGTCTTCATAGATGCTCTCAACCCACAATCACAATAGATTATGGTGTTTTGGCCATTATAGTCCAAATTACTCTCTCTCTCTCTCCCTTTGATTAATGTTCCTTTCACCCCTCTGCCCTATCTTCTTCTTTCTCCCACCACTATATCATCCTCCCTCTTCTTTTTCATTTCTCTATGTCTGATGAGGCATAGAGACTAGGGCAAAAAAAGAATTGGATGAAAGAAAATGGCCACATGAAGGTCATGTGACTCTCCTTTCCTTGTGACCATTTTCTTTCCCTCCACTCCTACTCATGCCAAAACCAAAGAACTTCTGGGTAAGGCACTCATAATATTTCATAAAACTTAACCTCTCAGACGACTCTCATAACATAATGTTGCCTAATAGTGATAGACAACTAGGCCTCTTTGCAATGATTTTAAAGTTTTGGAGTTTATTTACAACTTTTTAAACTTTTAGGTTCAAAATATAAATGAAAGAAAGTTTTAGGATTGTCTCTATAATTTTTTTTATTTTTAATAAATAAAATAATAAAAACTAATTATGTGGCCTAGCATCACATTCACCTTAAATAAGGGGTGGTAAAGTCGAAGAAGACCAACTTCAGCTCCTACCCTAGCCTCCATCTCTATTAAAAATGCTCCATCCCATGGCTCAACCCCACTACCAATTATAGGCACCCTTTTAGCCATCGATTCCTATCATCAACAGGCCTATGTTTTATGATGCCTATGACAATGTTAGAGATGATATGTAAAGGAGCATGCTTCTCTCTCTTCTCTTCCATCTTTGCATAAAGCTACCAACAAGAATCTCCTTGGGAGATCATCGGGTTTCATTGCATGAGAGCCTCCCTGGCCTGTTCCTTGGAACCCTTTTTGTTTTAGTTTTTCTGGCTATGTTTGGAAGCCAAGGATCCTATCGGATAGTCAGCAGAGACCTCTCGATGATTCCCTAAAATGGACGTCGAAGCCCTAGTCATTGACGAGCGAGCCAGTGCACAGATCAACCTAAGCCTATTTGAAAACTATTAGTAGATATTTTTTCGATCTTCCACTAGCCATTTGATGCTGTGGGCTCCCTTCATCTATTATGTCTTTGGCTATCGGTCCTCTGACTATCAATCACCTCCATTACTAGAGCACCACCACCTCCCACCTCCTCATCTTCTCTCTAAGAGGGATAGGACAATCGCTCCCTTGTTCTCTTCTCTTTCTCTCCCTTCCTCTCTCTCTCTCTCTCTCTTTCTACTCTCCTCTCTCTCTCTCTCTCTCTCTCACACACACACACACACACATTAGATCAAATCTACTTTGGGACATTGATTCTACCAACATTCCCCTTCTTTTGGTCTTTTTATTATGGTTTATCTAGTATTGCCTGATTTATATCACTATTTTTTAATTATTGGATTTGGTTCAATATCGAAATATCGAACTTAGAATTTTACTTTTAAAATATGTTATGACTATATTTTGATAAAAAATATAATTCTAGATATTAGGTTCTGAATAAAGCCTTCAGAATTACTTGAATTTATTTGCTAGTTGTTCTCATAAGATAAGTAATGACCCATCTTTTCTAGATTTTTTTAGTAATTATTATAATTTTTTATATTAAATAAATTATAAATTACTTTATGTAAATTTTTTGGAATTAAATTTTTAATAAAAATAAGTAATTTAAAATTAATGTTATATGGAATATTATGCGTATCATTGATTGATTTTATATGGAATGTATATAATTCTATATTTCAAAATCCTACTAATGAGATTTATATGTTAGCATTTTGACGTCCTATCACTGAAAGTTATGTATCATCATTTGGAAGTGCTACGAATAATACATCATTATATAGATATCCCTAGAAACATGGGCTCTATGTCAGTATTTTATTACTCTATCAATGGAGGTTAGGCATTGGAACTTCGATACTTTGCCATTATAGGTTTTGCATTGGCTTTTTGGAACCCTAGGGCACTTTGCATGTTTTTGAGATCATTATTTTTGCTTGATCATAGAATATTAGTATAGTCATAGTCAGAAAGGGTGCTGAGTTGAATTATGATATTTTAAAACATTTTTATAAATATAAATATCAGTATGGATATGATATTTTAACTTGTCATAAATATAAGTGGAACATTTCAAAATTATGAGTATTCTTATTTTATCTTATTCAAATTTATTAACTTTGCTTATATTCTTGGTATTAATATAAAAGTTATTTAATTTATTACTTGAATTATTTAGTTAAGGTGTTTATTATTTATTGGACTCTAAGATCATTATTTGGACTCTTCTTTCATATTGTGATTGGAAGCAAGAGCTAATTGTACAAGTGTAGCTTAAAAATAGTATTGCTTTCTTAGTTATTATTGGAAACATGTTATAAGCTCTATATTTTGAATAATATATGAATAGTAGATTTAAAACCAAATTTTAGATATCCCTTGTTATTTAGATTTATTAATTATTGAATTTAAGATTTTAATTGCCTTAATTTTGCTGCCATATTATGTTATCATGATTTATGATAGAAGCCTTGCATACTTGTGGGGGAAATGCTTTGTGAGTATATGGTAGTTGCTACATCTCTAACTTGCAAATTTTACTTTATCCAATCTAATCTTTTATGATCTAAAATTTGATAAATCCACATGATTTGGCAATCACTTCCTACAAAATCATATATTTCCGTAGTTGATAATATTGTTGCAAGTGAGAACTATGCACATGCATCATACTAATTGGATAAGGAAAAAGAAAGTTTTCTTCAACCTGCTCACCAAAATCTCTTAAAATTAAAAAAAAAATAGAATAAGTATGTAAAGTATGGTCTTAAGTCTCTCTTATCTTTCCTTAATTATGATAAAACTAATTACAATCCCTATATTTAAACTAATGAGGTATGTCCTTACAAAATTTGCTTCAGATTAGGAATGGCAATGGGTAGGGAATTAACCTACAAAATTTGCCCTACCCTTATCCAAAGTCCTTTAAAAAATTACTACCCAGATCCAATTAAAAAACTAAGCATAAATTCTAAACCTACCCCACCAATAAACGATAAACTCATCGCATACCCAAATCCATCTAATTAAACTTTATTCGGATCAAGTTGTTCGAGTTGGGTTGGGTATCCAAACCAAATCTTCTTTGGGGTAGTTTTATAGGATGGTTAAAATAGGAAGGTTCACTATTTTGTGCACAGGATGGCTCATCTTTTTTTTCTTTGTACATTTTGGAGATTAAGTTTGAAAGTGAAGGTCATTTACATAAGAAGGAAAGTTAAAGGTATAAAACAAAACTACATGGGAAAAAACCTGAAAGTGTATGCCTATCTAAAACCAGTGAAGTATGAAAATAGAGTATTGTAACATAAGTTGTATGTGAAAGCACCATAACAAAACTCTAACCTAAAACAAAGAATAAATAAATAAAATAATTACTAACATGCCATGCTACATTTTTTATGACAATTTATTAAAGCCACACTGATGGATTCTGATGCCCATAGCTGCTGCTAACCATTAAAAACATAGAATTTAAAGGACTACTACTCTATTTTCTATGATTCCCATATATGATGAGCTATATATACATCAAAAAGAAGAGAAGAAATTATTTTTTAAAATAATTACAAGCTAAAAGTACACCAACTATTTGAATTGAGGCAATCGAGCATGAATTCCAACCAAAGAAGAATCTTTTCGATCAAAAGTCCCGAAACCCCATAGAATATCAAGCTTCCACCAATTAAGCTTCAAAACCTCAAGAGACCAGCTTGCACCACCCCAACTTGTACAAAAGCCCACATAGTTGAGAAGAAACCCCGATTACCAGAACTAAAAATACTCATCTAATTCCCCTCAAGTGCTCTCCTAGCAATTTAAATCAGCACCAAAGAGCTTAATTCTAAAGCACCAGAACAAGTTCCCCTTCCCAGTCAAGCCACAGTTTAAAAACCTATCCCCATAGATCTCTAAAAAAGAAAATGAAATGAAAAGAAAAAAAAGTGAAAAAGAAAAAAAAATCATTTTATGTGCAAAAAGGTCTCACCTTTTGACTTTTTTTATTTTCCTTATATATATATATAATTGGGTTCGGATAGTGGATACCCGAGGGTCAAATTCTAAATACATCCCAAATCCTAACGGATTTTAATTTTAAATCCCAAACCCTTTCCAAGTTCTATAAGGTTTGATAAATGAATCCTATTAGAGTTTAGGACCAATCATCAAATACCCAAAAAACCCACCCAGTTTGTGAGCTCAGAAGTGGCACTCCCAAGTCTTGGAAATATGAGAAGACAGATCCTAGAAAGATAGGAGTAAGCCAAAAGAGAAATTAGCCTAAGTAGCAAAGTTCAGAAACTTAGCTGGCTTACCCTGAGACTAGGTCGGCTCAGTCCAGAACTAGATTGACTATGTCTCAGAAAAAAATTCAGACAGAAAGTAGTATTTTTGGACTATTGGCATGGTAAACAACTGGATCGGCTCAATCTGAAACTGAGCTGACCCAGTCGCAGGTTAGTCAGCTCAATCTTAAACTGAGCTAGCTCAGTTTTTGCAGATATTTTTTGTGTGCGTAGGTTATTTTGAATTTAAAAAATTTTTCTATGAGCTTAAGGCTTGATCCTTTTGTAAAGTATATATACTAAAAATAGGTCAAGATTGTATATGATACTGAATTCATTGAAATAAAGCTTTTTTCTCTCAAAAATCTCTACTACTCTTCTTCTTTATTCCTTGAATCCATTGTTCGTGCTTCCGTAGTAATCTTTAAGAAGTTCTTTCTTATTGCTTGGTCGATTACCAGCGGTCACGCCGATCCATGTGTAAAATTAATTTTCATAATAATTAGTATCACAGCGATGTTGCATGGAAGGAAGACACCTAGAATTTTTACATCCAAGATCTATTACACTAGATTTTATCCTAAAAATTTCTTATTTGCTTTATGGTTATCTCTAGATTGAGGTGGAGATTTATTACACAGAGGAACGATAATACAAAAGGTTGAAAAGATGATCTAAAGCATTTAGATCTTCTTTGAAGGATAGTTTTGCTGGTATGTGATCATGAAAGGGTGTTAGGATTTTGTTCTTAACTTATTTGAAGTTATGAGATCAAGTGGACTCAAAGTGGATTTTGAAAAGTTTGATGATAAAAAAAACTTTACCTTATGGCAGCAAAGAATAAAGAACTTGTTGGTTCAACAGAGAATCTACAAGATCTTGATAAGAGAAAGGTTAGAAAAAATTAGTATTGAGGATTAAAAAGAGTTGGAAAAAATTGCTTTTAGTACAATCAGAATGAGTTTGATCGATCAGGTGCTATTCGAGATTTGCACAGAGACCATGACAAAGGAGCTCTGGACGAGATTAGAGAATACATACATGAGAAAGAGCATGATAAATAAGCTATGATTGAAAAAATAGCTGTATAGTCTAAAGATGTCCAAAGATGGAGATCTTGTTGCACATATCCAAAGATTCAATCAAGTGTGCTCTGAGGTGATGAGTTTGGATATGAAGATCAACGAGGAAGATTGAGCGTTGCTGCTGCTTTGTTCTCTTTCAGGCTCGTTTGATGGTCTCATAATAACTTTAGTTTATGAAAAGGAGATCCTAAACTATGAAGAAGTTATTGGTGTGCTCAGATTGAATGAGTAGAGGAAAAAGATCTACAAAAAAGATTCCACGTCTGACATCTTGACTGTGAATGAAAGACAGAAAAGATCAAAGAAGAAGACAAAAAAAAAATTCAAAGGTCAGTTAAAGTCTCAAAATTAGAGAAAGATATTAAAATATTATAAATATCATCAGCCTGAATACCTGAGGAGAGATTGTCTCCTTTTGAGGTCGAAAAAAGAAAAGGCCAGCAAGAGTGATGATATAGCTTCGATGAGCAGTGGAGAAGATCTGCTAGTTGTATCAGATGGATCCACAAAGTATGATACTATGTAGATATTGGATTCAGCTTGCTCTCACTACTATACTTCTCATCGAAAGTGATTTTCTACCTACCAGAAGATCGATGGAGCAAGTGTCAGCCTTGGAGATGATCACCCATGCAGAATAACTAGAGTTGGCATAATTAGGATGAGGATGTATGATGGGATCATTCGTACATTATCAAATGTCAGGCATGTACCAAAATTGAAAAAGAATTTAATTTCTTTGGGCTACTTGGTGGAGCAGAATTATGCTTTTAGTAGCCGAGCTGGGAGTGGATATCTAAAAATTTTTAAGAAAGTTCTGATGGTGATGAGAGGTAGAAGATTGAGCAACAATCTTTATAGAATGAAAGGCTCAGTGATAAATAATAGTACAGAGATACTAGTAGTGACACAGAATGAGCAGCTCTTATATTAGCTATGGTACTATCAAATGGATCATATGAGTGACCAAGGGCTCACTGAACTTAGTAGAAGAAGGATGATCCTAACCCTGAAGAAGGAAGACATAGATTTATATGAGCCATGCATCTTGGTAAATAGCATAGGGTAAAGTTCGCCAAAAGTACCAAGAGCAGTGAAAGAGTGCTGAATTTAGTGCACTCAGACATATGGAGACTAACTCCTATATCAGCTAGAGGTGGGGCAAAATATTTTATCACTTTCATTAATGATTTCTCAAAGAAGATGCAAATTTATCTGATCAAAGAAAAGTCAGAGGTATTTGCTCGGTTCAGATCCTGGAGAGCTGAAGTTGAGAAGGAGTTAGGAAGACAGGTGAAGTATTTGAGGTTGGATAATGGAAAAAAGTATACAAGCCTGGAGTTTAGGAGGTACTATGAGGAAAATAATATCAAATGCCATTATATAGTGAATATGACTTCCTAGCAGAATAGTATCATCGAAAGAATAAATCGAACACTAATCGAGAAGGCACGAAGTTTAAGACTACAGACATCACTTCTAAAATTTTTTTAGGATGATGCTTTAACTTTTTCTTATTTTCTTATGAATGGGTCCTCTCATCGGAAGCTAAATGAAAGCATTTCAGAGGAAGTCTGGAGTGGGAAGAAGGTGGAGCTTGTCTACTTGAAGATCTTCGGTTGCACACCCTATGCACCTGTGGAGGCAATCGAGAGAAGTAAGTTGGATCTTAAATCTCAAAAGATGACATTCATAGGATATCCATAAGGAGTCAAGAGGTACGTATTGTAGAATCCTGAATCATAGAAGGTAGTGATTAGCAGAAATATCATTTATGATGAAAAGAGCATCTTAGAGAGGCCCAAAAGTACAGAAACAATTGAAAAAATAAAGATGAATAGTGGTGGTCAGTCAGAGAATGATGGCATGCCGGTTACATCCCCTTACAGAAGTATTTCTGTTGAGGTGAAGCTGGATAGAAAAGTTTTTTCTTAGATTGAAAATCAGCATGGAGGGCCAGCAGTTCAGATGGATGTGCAGGATCAGTCATAGATTTTAGGCAGAGATGTGCTAGTGGGAGTGGCTTTGCATAAGCTCCAGTATACTGTTAGAAGGTCGGTCAGATATGGCATTATGAGGTTATCTCCTATACACTTATCATCGCTAATGGAGATCCAAAAAATTATGCAGAGGCCCTGGAGAGTGAGGATCATGATTCATGGATGCATGCTATGATGGAAGAGATGGAATTATCGAAGAAAAATCAGACATGATAGCTGGTGGATCTTCTAAAAGATGCTCGATCTATTGGTTCAAAGTGGATATTCACAAAAAAGAAAGCACCTTCAAAACAAGGTAGAGTTAGATTCAAGGCAAGGCTGGTAGCAAAGAAATACTTATAAAGAAAAGGGATAGATTACACATAAGTTTTCTTTCCTATGGTGCGTCATACATCTATTCGAATTTTGCTGTCACTGATGGCACAGTACAATATGGAGTTGGAATAGATGAATGTGAAGACGGCCTTCCTTTATGGTACATTAGAGAAAAGAATCTATATGAAGCAGCCAGATGGTTTCATGAAGATTGGATAGGAGGAAAAGATGTGTTTACTGAAGAGGTCACTGTATGGCCTGAAATAATTTTCTCATCAGTGGTATAACAGATTTGATAGCTTTATTTTGAGTCTGAAATTTATCAGATATGAATATGATAGTTGTATCTATGTTAAGGATGTAGATGAGAAGGATGTCCTGTACCTGCTATTATATGTTGATGATATGCTCATAGCCAGTAGGAATATAAAGACTGTGAAAGGACTGAAAAAGGCATTATCAGCTGAATTTGAGATGAAAGATCTAGGTTCAGCACTAAAAATTCTTGGAATGAAGATTTACAGAAATATGTGCAAAGAAGTGCTTCATTTATCATAAGGAGAATATATCTAGAAAGTTCTAAAAAGGTTTAGGATGGAGAAGGCCAAACCTGTAGAGACACCATTGTTGAGCCATATGTCTCTCTCCAAGTATCAAAGCCCTTAGTCAGAAGAAGATAGAGAGTACATGGATGGAGTCCCTTATACGAATGTTGTAGGCAGTGTGATGTACACTATGGTATGCTGTAGACCAGATATAGCACATGCAGTAAGCACGGTTAGTAGATATATGGCTAATCCTGAAAAAAAAACATTGGAAAGTATTGAAATAGATATTGAGATATCTACAGGAAATAAGGGATTATGGTTTGATGTTTGGTGGGTAGTCGAAAGAATTTGAAGATAGAGGTTCGGATCCTTTGAAAGGATTCATAGATGCGAATTATGTAGATGATCATGATACAAGAAGATCTACTATTGGATACCTCTTCTGCATGTATGGTGGATCGATGTCTTGGAGATCAATCCTTCAATCAATCATGGCCTTGTCTATCATAGAGATTGAGTACATTGGCATTTTTGAGGCTGCAAAAGAATCACTTTGGCTTAGAAGGCTGATTGTTGAGATGCGGGTAGATCAAAGCAAGGTTAAACTATACAGTAATAATCAGAGTGCTTTGCTGCTTGCACAGAACCCAGTCTATCATGCACGCACAAAGCATATAGATATGAGGTACCACAAGATCAAAGAGCTGGTGGAGGAAGGTGAAGTGAAACTGATGAAGGTCTATACAAAGGAGAATTAGTCTAATGTACTCAGAAAGGTACTCTTCAGAGATAGTTTTTAGATGTATGTGGCACGGATGAATTTGCAAGAAAGAGATAAGTTCACAAGAACTTGGAAGAACCAAGGTGAAGAATGTGAGCTCAGAAGTGGTGCTCCCAAGTCTTGAAAATATGAGAAGATAGGTCATGAAAAAATGAGAGCAAACCGAAAGAGAAATCAGCCAAAGTAGTAAAATTCAAAAACTTAGCCAGCTTATCTTGAGACTAGGTCAGCTAAGTTAGAAACTAGATCGGCTCAGTCTAGGACTGGATTGACTATGTCTTAGAAAAAAATCTAGATAAACTAAAGTATTTTTGGGCTGTTGGCATGATACACAATTGGATCAACTCAATCTGAAATTGAGTCGACACAGTCGTAGGTTAGCTGGCTCATCAGACTGAGCCGATCTAGTCGCAGGTTAGTCGGCTCAGTCTTAAACTGAGCTAGCTTAGTTTTTGCAGGTATGTTTTGTGTACATGGGTTATTTTGAATTTGGAGAGCTTTTCTATGAGCTTAGGACTTGATCCTTTTATAAAGTATATATACTAAAAATAGATCAAGATTGTATATGATGCTGAATTTATTGAAATAAAGCTTTTTTCTCCCAGAAATCTCTACTAATCTTCTTCTCTATTTCTTGAATCCATTGTTCATGCTTCCATAGTAATCTCAAAGGAGTTATTCCTTGTTGCTTGGCTGATCACTAATGGTCATGCCGGTCCGTATGTGAAATTTATTTTCATAATACAGTTGCCATTCCTAATTTAGATTCCTAACTAACTCCTTCTAGAGCTAGATTTTGATGTCTATATTAATTTTGTCTTTAGTTGCTTTACCCAATTATATTAAAGCTGATTTTAATCCCTTTGTTTATACTAGTGAATCCACTTTTAGAAAATTCAGGTTGAATTCATGTCTAATCCTTTTGGACCTAGGTTTTGACATCTATGTCAACTTTATCTTTAGTTGCTTTGAATAATTTTTCTCAAATTATGACTTATTCTTATTAATGTCTTTCCTAGTATAGACATCAGCGGGTCTCCATGCCCAAGATCATATACCTAGAAATAACAAGGATCATGATTCTAAATCAAAAGCTTTCACTTTTATAAATCTTCATCTCACCAAACCCTATTCTATAGTATAGTTAGCCAACTTATTAATTACAAATTAATTACCAATTATGCTCTTAGTTAGGCCCAACCACAATTATTTATAATAATTGGCCTATTACCCAATTCAAAACCCAACTTTCCTCGCTATTTCATCTACTCCAATTCATCTCAAACTCAATTCACTCTGTCCTACTTAATTTCATATCCAATTAACCAATTGAAGGTTCAGTTAAGCAATATCTCTAATTTATCTTAATTTTGTCTTTCTTTTATCCTAATCAATAATCTTAGGGTTGAATTCAACTTTTCTAAGCTCAATTTGATTAATTTTCACACATGCAAATTGATTTGACTCAACTTGATTTACTTTTGAGCCTAAATTTGATAGTCTTTGAAATTGGATCAAATGAGCTTAAAAATTAAATCATGGCCTCTTTTTGTAACCTAGATATCCTAGTTAAAATTTTATTTTTTTGGACATCTCTTACCTTTCGATCAAAAGAATTACCCTAAATTAAATACCTAGAAGTCCACCCTAGGATCAATAAAAAAGGGAAGTATATATAAGAATATCAAATAATTTTAATATTTTAAGCTCCATCTAACTATTCTCTTAATTAAAAGGAGGGAAGCACTTATAGCTTTCAAATCTAGGAGAGAATATCAATTCCTTAAACCAAACATTGATCCATGATTCTCTCGCTAAGTCGATCCTAAGATGCCAATTGTCATTATTTTAAACTTTTTCAATTCAAAAAAATTCTAACTTCACCATCTATATTCTTTTTTTCTCCAACTATAAGTAGAACCTTGGAGGAGAAAGCTAATCCCTTTTTCTTAGTTCTTTGGCTCACCTCTCTTAATAGAATTTTTTCTCTAGCTTAGAGTCTCTTAGCTTTAGCTCTCTCCCTCCCCTCACTTTACTTCAGTCTCAATTATCTTATATGTTGATCTTCCAAACTCAAGGAGCAATCCAATTGGCAATCTAAGAAGGCTATAGTAAAGACGAGACCAAGCTAGAGGAGATTCCTAAGAGGTCTCCTCCAAAAGAGGAGGAAGTTAGTCGAATCATATCAATCTACCATTGGAGAAGCTTATTTGCTCTTTCTTCATGTATATAGGCACACACACACACACACACTATTAGATCATGTAATCTCCATGAATAGCATGTAATTAAGTTGGTGGAAATCAAATTTCCTAAACCTTGATTATGGAATTGCTTATGTATCTCGCTTATTTTGTCTTAGTTATTGCATTCTAGCTAAGTAGTTTGTAGATATTTATCTCCTTTTACTTTTTATCTAAATGGATGGATCAGGTCTAAGACCCTTTAATTTAACCCTTTGGAAAACTCCTTACCATATAGGTCTTAATTATAGCTTTTTAGGACATGCTTAACAAACCTAAACCCTTGGTCTAAATCTCTAAACACAGTGTACACACTAAGTAGATGTATAGCGTGCATGCCCTAGCTCCTCCAATATATGGAAGTACGGGCGTAGGTCTCTATTCCTAGAGCTAGAGGGGATGCCTCATCTTCAAGCCTTCTTTGATGGCAACTTAAACCTTCCTCTATGCTTGATCTTCAACAACCTTTTTTTATCCTTCGTTCTTAGTTTTCATTTTTCCTAGCTTTAAAGAGTCAATAAAGACCGTAAACTCACCTTGGATCAAACTTTTATTTTGATTAGCCAATTTCAAGATTCAAGATTTTTTATATGTCCATATTTGCTTTTGTAAAAATCCTTTGAGTTGTACACTTATTGAAGAGCTTTCACTTGGCAACTAGAATAATAAAAATAAATGTTGACTAAGAAAATTATAGATTTTGAAAGTTCATGTGTGTGATTAAGTTCTGGATGTTATAGATCTTATTTGAAAACCCTATCTAACTTACAAGGAGTAGCAAAAGTGGTTCCCATAGGTCTAATGATCGTCCTACATAACATATAGTTTTTTTTTTTTTGTGAAAATTAATAAAACTTTAGCAATCTAGTAATTAGTCATGAAACACATATATTACTGTAAATTGTTGTTAATATATACCAAAACAAGAAAAACCTAATTATATTTATGCACATTCAAATTAAATCTTGCATTATTGATGATGGTTATACCTCCAAGATCCTTGCAATAGAGTACAACTTTATTTACCATTATTTTCAACAAAAGTAATGTGAAACTTTAATAAGAAATACCTATATTTGTTTTGATTCATTATTTAAAATGGATAGATCTCTATGATTCTCATGACCATATCGCACAAAACCATGTGAATTAATGATTACTCACCCTAGACACACTAAAACTAGATAATAAAATGGCAAGCAAGAACAATTATGGATGTGCATTACATGTAAAAAACATGAAATTCATGAAACATTATATAAGAGTTACGCCCCTTGTGATCATTATAAAATATTAGTATTAATTATTAGGAGAATTGACACTTAATATATAGACAAATCATCTTTGCTCGCTCTATTTATTTGTTTATGCTTTTAATAGTTAGTCAGCATATCTTGGTTGACATTCCTTCCATTCTGGATATCAGACATTATATAGTATAATCATATTGAGGTGGCCCCTCTTAGCTTATCTGGTCTATTCCCATGGTGCAACTCAAGGATATCATATCCTCAATAAGCCTTGGTTATCATTATTAGTTAGGATGTAATGTGAAATACCTATAAAATTATTGTACTATTAAAAAAACCTCCAAACCATAATTAAAAATAATAAAATGGAAACAAGTACTATCTATTTTATTCTAAATTGAGTCTTGCAACCTTTAAAATAGATAGATACCTATGAACCTCAATATGTATCCCCAATAATCCTTATCTTTTCAAATAAGTTATTCTATGTATGACAATGGTGGACGATAAAATTGAAAGAAAAATCAATGCATGTATATCACTTATAGGCATTCTTTTAATAAGTCATAAAATATTATCTAAATCTTTTGTTCCTCATGACACTTATAAAAAACTTATATTGCTCAATATTGTAGAGAATTAGTAAAGAAAAAAGAAAAAAATATATTACCTTTTTCTCATATTTATATCTAACTTCAACCATGAATACATTTAATATATGAATTAATACAAAAACAAGAATAATGAATGGTTGTATTTTTTCATTTCCAATGATTAATGATATAAGTTAACCGTATTTGATAGTCCTCGTAAATGTTTTCAACTCTTATTTCTTCACCAAATTTTCTACCCTAGTATGTTGCTATAATTGATCAATAAAGCTTTAATATAATTAGAAATACTACAAAACCACACATAATAGAGGTACTTCAACCTACATCTTTCCTACCTCTCATTCATGAGTATGCTTAATTGACTTAATAAGGAGGAATAGATAAGATCTAGGAGCAAACATCAAAAAATAGATTTATATGTCAAACTTTCAGAGACAATAATATACCCGTATGACACTTGATTGAGGTGCTTCTTTTCTAAAATTAGATAATTTTTTTAGCTTTACCATGTGGTGCCACCCCCAAAAAGGTGCAAGATACCAAGTGATTAAAACCAACATTTTATCATTTCACTCTCAAAACAGACCTATCAAAGTTTTTTTTTTAATAAAAGAATTAATTGATCATATTTTCCAATCCAAAAAAATTTAGGTGGAGTAGTTGAAAACAAAGTTAATATAGAAGTCAAGACCTACCTTCAACACTATTTTAACATTTTCATGATTATTTTTGCTTGTCATGTCTATTTGGAGAATGCATTATCCTTATTTAATTAGAAGAGAAATCCGACCTAAATTATATAACGACGGATCTCATTAGTATAAATAGAAGCTATGTATCTCAATTTGTGTCCTATGACAAATAGAGGCTTTTCTACTTTTTGAAAATTTTCTCAAGAGATTCAAGCCAAACAAAGTTAAGAAAATTACTTTTTTCTCTAATTAAATAAATATCCTTTTGATTTACATTGGAAATGGATATTGCAATACTAAGATTGAATATATATTAACTATTCTCATGATCATATCCTTGCTTGCAACGTGCTTTTGGCTTTAATCACTTTAGGTGTGCTAGTGTTGAGTTACATAGAAATAAGAGTAGTTGGGATATAAATCATATGAAGAAAACTAAAAATTAGTTGTCAAATTTAATTTGTACAAATATTAAGTTTCTCAAATTTTATAATATATTGTTCTAACTCAAAGTCATAATTAGTAAATAAAAATAAAAATGAATAAGCTATTTTTACTTTATTTGAATCAAATCTTGCATCATTTGTAATCAATAGATCCCTACAATCCTTACAATAGCATCCAACAAAATTTTTTATTTTCATAATTGTCATCCTCGACGTGCTAACAGTTGACAAAAGCAAGCAGAGAATTACATGTATACCAAATGTAGATAATTTTTTTGAGAAGTTCATAAAACCTTATCCAAGCATTAGATTTCTCATAATCACTTGTCAAACATATATGATTATAAGTTATAGTTGATTATAAAAAAGGAAAATCTAAGTAGCTATATTTGTTCTCCACTAGATCGAATCTTTCATTAAGAAGATGTGTATATCTTGTAATCTAGTCCAACTTCATTTGCAATTCCTATAATCAGATCTAACAATTAATAGCAAATAACACGTGTATCATATGCAAAGATCTATATTAATCTCATCCAAGTTGAAACTGCCATTGTAAAAATTGAATATATCTTTGAATTCTCATGATCGAACCCAACTTTGTTTATAGTTACTTTTTCAAAACTAAAAACTGTATGGTAAAATAGCACGTGAGACCAGTACTTTCTTAGAAATTTATAAACGATATCTAGTCACTGCATTCTTCCAAAACACGTGACAAAAAATGAAACTAGGTATATTTACTCCTATCTAGATTGAGTCTTGGATTATCAAATATGGATATACCTCCAAAATCTTAGTTATTGTCCAACTTTATTTACAATTTTTTTATTAAAATAAATATTAAATAAGAATATAAAATAACTATATATACTTATTTGAATCAAATCATACACCACTGAAAATATAGTCCTCATTATCCTCCTAATGGAGGCTAAGTTCATTAATTATAATTTTGTTCAAAATGCTGATCTCAATGTTAGGCCAAATTTACTCAAGTAAACCCTAATATTGAACCACTGTCACAACTATCCATAATAAGAAGACTACAAAACCTAAACCGCCCTCATCCCTTCCAAACCCAGACTCAAGTTGTATCTTTCGTGTGAAATAATGATTCATCTTCATTCTCACGAATCCAATATTAGATCATCCATTGATCACTTTGAGATAAATCCACCATTAGATCACCCATCTTCATTCGCACGAATCCATGCACATGAATGACTGATAGAGTTCAATGTGCTTTGAGATCCATGCAAAGGGTGATCCAACGGTGGATTGATGCAAAGGAAGATACAACCCCTATCGCCTAAATTCAGCCTAACAAACTTTGTCAGGATACCAGAAACTAATTCCTCGGCCACCCTACAAACCACCCACTGTTTTTTTTTTTAAATGATAATCTTGTATTAAATGTAGCAATTCATCGTGCATATATCACCCAAGATTCCGTTCACACTGGCAAACCTGGCTGGTGCGTGGAACAGCAGGCAACCATGGCATCATTCGAGTGAGCTTCCACGTGCCCATATAAACCCCCACCCGCTCACCTTTCTCACTGCACCACCCCACAACCGGCATGAGACAGAGGGAGAGAAGAATGGAAGAAGAAACGCTCCAACCCGGATCTCTCAATAAGAGCTCCGTCCTCCCCACTCTTCCTTGAACGATCTCCCATGGGTCCATCCGTCGATCTAATAAGAGTTCGCTCGAAGCTTGGTGAGCTCTGATCCTTCTACGTGCTTCCATGCAGTGCATCCATATTCTTCTCCTGATCTCTCGATTCTCTTGCCGTCTTACTTTAGTAATAGATTATGGCCATTTTATGATCGATTTCCTCCTTTCATTCCTACTTTCCTCTGACAGAACTGATCACTCTTCCTTTCCCCACTGTTGATTTATTGTATTTTGATAAATTGTGTTCTTTGTACATGTATATTTTTTAATTCTTTGCTTCTTGCTGCTATATTTTGCTACAAATCTGTCCCTTTGGTTTCTATTTATTATCTTTAATCCATCGCTCTGTGGTGTTTTTTGGTTCTGGGTTTTGTTTGGTTTTTTGATAAAATCGACTGTTTTCTTGCAGGAAATTGCATCTACATGCCAAAAAGTCTATATCGATAAGGTTTGCCTCACATCTCTGACATGGTCTGATTTTTTTCCCTTCTTCCCTTTGTTTTCATTTTTTCTTTATAATGTGTATAACATATGCTTCCACTTATTTCCTGGTTGCTAGCTATAGCCCTCCCTTGTTTTTGAGGCCCCAATTTTTTCTCAGAACGGCAACCCCGAAGCAAAATTGAGACAGTAGGAAACAAGAAAATATTCTAATTAACTCCAACGCTCTCCTTGATTGCTTCTTCGGATGAACTCCGATCAGTCTAATAAGTGTTAGCTTAAATCTTGGTAAGCTTCAATCTTTAGATCTACTTGTTTCTGTGAAGTGCAACTCATTTCCTTCTAGTCTCTCGCTTCTCTTGGGCTCTTTTTTTAGGTTTTGTTTGGTTGGGGTATATCAAATTAGAGGATAATTTGATGATTCATAAAAATTATTTATTTAAGAAAATAATTATAAAAAAAATAATTTTTACTATATTTGGTTGATTAAAAAATTACTTTAAAAAATAATACTCAAAAAAGATTACTACATTTGGGTGGAGATAATCATATATAGAAAAATGATGAAACTTATAAATATGTCCTTCAATATAAAATACTTTTTTAATACTAGGATAGCATTGTTATCTCCATTTCATTTTTATATAATAACTATAGTTATATAGCTCTTTGCATTATACTATCTCCATCTTTATTTTTTTATAAAAACTTTTTATTAAATAAATTTAGAAAGACATCAAAACAAATTCAATGGTTATATATACAGCTTTATTGGAAATACTAATATCAAGTATGGATTACCATCAAGAATTTATCAAATACCAAACCTTCCATTATATTTGTTTTATCTTTTCTCTCCAAAAAATAAATATAAGGCTCATCAATTTTTTTACCATTCGTCTCTTTTATTTTTCATACCAAATATAGTAATCTGACATGCGATTTATTTTTTCATACCGGATCATCCTCACCAAACGGACTCTTAGTATTAAATTAATTCCACATTACAATCAATTTCCCCCATTTTTTTCAATTTATTTTGGTTGAAGTCAATCCAGGATGCTGTTTTTCTTTCTTACTAACGTATTTTGATAAACTTGTGTTCATTTTCTATAATGTCTTAGTTCGTTGCTTTCTCTTGACATATTTTGCTACAAATTTGTCCCTTTTCTATTTCATTATTTTTCAGTCGATCATCATTTAATGTTTTTAATCTATACCAGTTTGGCTTTCCGAAGAAATCATCTGTTTTGATGTAGAAATTTGGCATATAAATGTTTAAACTTCTATATGATACCGTTTGCTTTCCAGCTTTGATATGGTCTAAATTATTTTCATCATGATGTTTACGACTCACTGCTCCTACTAATTTCTTACCTGCTAGTTATGGTCCCTCCTTTTGATCACGCATGTATTGTTCTTAATGATTTTTTTTTTCCCCTTTCTTTTAGATGCTTCTTTTTTGGCCCTTTTTAATGGTCTGGAAATGAGATTTTGGTTTGGCATTTGTCAAGGTAGAAGTTTGGTTATTCTCAAGTTAACCGGCATCAATGGCAACTCCGAGTGGGAATTCACCATCCTTTCGTGCACCTATTCAAGGGAGCGGGAGAGACAACAAGAGAAAGCTTGAAGATTATCCTCTAACCTTTGAACAATACGTGCGGTTAAAATTTGGCTTTCTTAATAGTCATGCCCGTATCTGTGATACATGTAAGAGTCTTCTCTATGGCTCTAGGGAGGAACCCCAATTCGACTATGCCTATGACTCCAATTCGATTAGCCTCACAGAGACCCAACTTGGGGACATGGTCTTAGGACACATGGATGTGATCTACAAGAAAGTTATAGAAGAACTCAGTTCTAATTATGGCTATCCTGAGGACGATGCAACCACTGCTGTATTGGCCACCGGGATTTGTTATGGTTGTAAAGACCCCATTGGTAATGCTCTGAAGCATGCATTGACATTTCTGAAGTGTGGGTTGAGGGTGGACAAACCTAAGAGGGAGAACTTTTCCGCGGAGTTGAAGACGTTGGTGAACTTTGTTTCGATGACCGTATATGATGAGTGGAGTAAGAGGTATCCCTATTTAGGTATGGATGATTTTTTGCTCTGGTTGCTGATCTATAGGAATGATCCTTCTGATATATCTAAACTGGCTGGTTATCCGTTCGGTGCTTTGGAAAATCTTAAGGTGTCAAGCTGTTCAACTTGTCTCCAAAGGAAAGAAGATTCTACTTCCAATAGTTCTACCATTCAATTTATGCCCATGGCTGGTGTCACTGAAGAAGATGATAACCTGGATGCATCATCTCCTCACTCGGAGAATGCTTACAAACCCGAGTTAACCGCTGCTACGGGCATCCCGCCCGGATTGGCTTGTGGTAGATTCATTGCCAGGACATCTCTGAGTGTCCCAAATTCTAATCCAAATGCAGCAATAATGTCATCATCTGATTCTCTAATTGGCAAATTCTCCTCCCTAACTATATCCGACTCATCTAATCCAGAAGAGAAGTCAGTGTGTGCTAATTCAAAAGATGCTGATAATTCCAGGAGAGGTTTCACCCATCGCCGGCCGGAGAGGAGACGCCGAGCTGGACTAATAGGCACGGCAAGAAAGGTTGTCAACCGGGCCTTGGAGAGCACGAAGAGCACCGCGCTAGATTCAAATTGCACTTTTCCAAGTCCCGATATAAAAGTTGGCCTGGAATCATCGCAATCATTTGTGAGCGAAAACTTTTCTTTCGGTGCTGGATCATTTGCTAGTTCATCATTCAGCGTGAATATAGTGAACACTACTACATCTCTTCCCCATGCAACAAATGTTGATGCTTTTACATCAATGCAATCTAAAAGCAACAGTTATGCTAGCTTCATACCTGATGATGTTGTTGGCAGCATCCCATATGTGCCGGAGAAGTTGCTCTCTCGTGTTAAGGATCTGCAACTCCAACTGGAGTACTGGACAAAATGGGCCCATCACACGGTGTTGCAGGTTACAAATAAACTGAACAGGGACAAGGCCGAGCTCCAAAGCCTAAGGCAGGAAAAACTGGAGGCAAGAAAGGAGGAGGAGGCTTTCGCAAAGAGTACAATGACGAAAATTGAAGAGATGGACAAAGCATTGGAGAGGGCAAGAACTGAGGTTCAAGTGGCTAGTGATGCTATGTGCAAGCTTGAATTTGAGAAAATTAGAGTGGAAGAAGAGCTGGAAGCTGCAAAGGTACGTGCTTCAAAGTCAGCAGCCAATTATCAGGAAGCTTCGCGGAAGGAGATTATGGCTCTTAAGAAGAGCCAGACGTGCGAAAGAGAGAGAGCATTGTCTCAAGAGGAGCTCGTGAGTGAGAAGCGCGTGCTGTCACGGCTGCAGAAGCAACTTCAACAGGCTCAGATGTCTCATGGCCAAGTTGAGGTAATTACTTCCTTGTTTATTGTTTGCTATTTCTTTCCGGCAAATGCTTAATTTCGAGTGTGTTATTATTTATATATTTACCTTTTTAGTAATGCAGTTTGTCGTTTAAATTTTGCGAGGGTTCTGCATTTGATATCGATGGTTTGAATCCCCTCCATGTCTAATTATCCTCAAGTGTTAGGATCACCATGCTCTTTATTTCTTTTTGAGGCTCAATATATGACTTTAAAATCTTATTTATTGGTCATTAGATGTACTCGTCCGTTAGCTGGAGGCGGAAATAATTGTGATAATGACTAGAAAGGCCATCTTTAAATGGAAGATGAAAAATTTATCTCGGAACATAATTAGCTTACAACCTGAAGCATTTATTGATTTATAAAGATACAAATATCCTTCACCCCTAGACAGTGAGGTTTGTACGATAATAAGATTACTCCGTTGTGACTTTGATGTCATGATTCAAAATATGGAAACGGTCTACTCACACACAGGATAAGACTATTTATATCTGATTCTTCTCAAACCCTATAAAAGTGAGAGCTTCATAAGCCGAAATACCTTTTAAGTATTTCTCACTCTCTTGTCTTCGGGTATCTTATTGCTAGCATATATTCACCACAAGAATTCATTTTCATATTACTGTTCGTTCTGAAAAAAGAAATGACAAGCAAACTGTAGGAGGCACACAAGGTGTCATTAACATCGATGTACAAAAGCAACTGAATGATTAAATTATGTGTTCAAAATACTCACCTAATTTTCATACATACATACATACATACAAATTTGTACACACACACACACATACATACATACATATATATGTACATACATACATACATGTATGTATGTATGTATGTATATTAAACAATAACAGTTTCTAACTACATTTTGACTTTTCCATCTATCATTCTATTTCATCTAAGTTTTTTCGAGAGCTCCTCTTTCTTTTGGCTTCCATTTGTAGATACTATTGTAAATTATTCATTTTTTTCTTTTTTCTTCAGTTTTAAATCTCATGTCACCTTTGATCTGTCTTTCTGATAGTACATGATGCGAACTTTTGATTTGGCTATATTTTAGGGAGGAAAGAAAACATTGTGCATTTGAGGCTAAAAAATGTGTATATCAAGCATACTCAATGGATGCAAATAGTGTAAAGAACGAGACAAAATAAAGTACTTTTTAAGAGGAATCTGAGAGGACTACATCTGATTTCAGTTATCAATTATAATCCCCTAATCCTTTGTAGAGTATATGTATGCATTTGTCGAGACTTTAATTTAGGTTTCGCCATTCATGATACATGCAAAGATTTTAATGCAGAGTTATGATGTCATTCATAATTTATACATGTACTACTATCAGAGATTTGTATCTCATTTGCTTGAATGCATGTTTCAACTTTTCCTTTCTGTTTTGTTTGAATCTTCACTGCCTCATGATTAATGTCACAGGCTAGATGGAAGCAAGAAGAGAGGCTGAAGTCAGAAGAACTCACAAAGGCCCTCAATGTAGGAAAAGAACATGAGCAACTGGAGGCTTCAGCAAAATCGGAGGAGGATATGATCAGATTAAAGAATGAAAGAAATATGCAAAGTTGCATAGATGATATTAGGAAACTTCGGCGCCAGACTGCAGAATTAAAGCTAATGGTAGACTCTTCAAACTTTGCAAGGCTTGATTGGGCCCAGAGTGCTTATTTTACCACAGATAAAATGGGTTTCAAGGAATCTGGA